>MU842915.1:19527-141596 GCA_030867305.1 Colletotrichum zoysiae | reverse complement strand
CCCCCCCCCCCCCCCTTCTTCCGTAGGACCACAGGTACCCCGGGGGTTTGGACATGCTAAGCTTTCCGCGCCTCAGGACCGCCTCTTTACCGTCGAGTCATTGCGGACATGGTTGAAAGTCTACGGTCCCAGAGACGGGTGGCCTCGACAACTCTCTCCCACCCAACGCCGTCGCTGATGGCCGCATCCCAACGGTGATATCGTGGTGGTGGTGATGATGATGGGGATAGACCCGGCGGCGCTCAACGTGCAAAAAGCATGGCGGGCGGGGTGGCTATACTCTCTCTCTCTCTCTCTCCCTCTCTCTCAGTGTACCTGGTGACCCTAAGGGGTATCGCCGTAGCAATACTGACTCGCTCTGTAACATGGAGTATCATACGACTATACTACTAAGGATAAGAGTAAATACACATCGACACTGTTTTAGGTATAGTAATGGATTAGGATATAATAGTATCTTAAACTTTATTCCTAAATATATATATATATATACATAAGTAAACCCTTAACAGTCTCTTTACCACTTATATTTTCTCTTAGCTATCTATCCTAGGTTACTCTACAGACTATCAATATTCAATCAACCAACCTTTCACCACACTCTCCCTACCGCAATCATGAAAGCCGGCGTGATCTCATCTTTAATTATTGCCATGGCCGGCGTTCTTGTTACCGCTATCCCTACGCTACAGGGACCAGACTGCATCGCGCAGTGCAAGGCCACATGTAAGGCTAAAGGACAGGTGAGTCCCATCAGCCATTACACGTCTTTAACCGGGGGCGTCTTCCTGACATACCTTACAGATTCTAGCTAGCGCAGACTGCGATAAGCCAAGCGGCGCCACCCTTGCTGATTGCCTATGCCGCAACCGCAACTGAGAGAGATTCATTCAAATGGAGTTTGGGCACGAGGCGCTAGGCAAGGTTCATCGATGTATCTCTCTCTCTCTCGCTCTCTCTCTATGTGTGTGTGTGTGTGTGTGTGTGTGTGTGTCGTGCATAAACCAACTTGCCTGCGTCAAACGTTTCTCCCGCAACCCTTTGATTCACGTGGTCGATTTTTCTTTTTCTTTTCGCATATTATGCCGCGGCCCCTGGCAACCAAGCACTCTTGTCTTCGCAACGAACGAGTGGAAAACACGACAAAAGGGCACATCACATGGCAATCGTCTCCAAACGACGCGGAATAAACCAAACAAAAAGTCGCAGGATGCGCGAACAAGGGGGGGGGGACGCAAGACAGGGGGGGAATGGTGATGGAGAGAAAGACGGTTCACCCCGTGCGGTAGCGTCGTTTTCTCGGCGGCTACGCGCATACACAGACCGATTCGCCCCTCGTCGGGCATTGGTCGATAGGGGGGCGGGTTTCCTCTGGTGGGCAGTGGTTTATTCTGTTTTCGTTTTGTTTTATTTTTATATCATTCTTGATTCTTCTTCTCGTTCGTTTACCGCTTGCCGTGTAACCGTTGTTGATGGCGAGCGAGCAGTGCTTGCATGCATCGCCCATCCCCCCCCCCCCTCCCCCTCATACCATATCCCAGTCAGGCGACTCTTGCAAAATCTCTGGCGAATGGGCCACCGACCCGGCTGAGTTCGTCTCTCGACTACCTACCAAGACACCTCGTCGCGGCCAGCGCCAGTTCGGGTCATGCAACCGACAGAGGATCGGAGGTGGGGGGGGCGGGGGACGGGACTGGCGCCGCCTTTCGCAAGCGCGAGAAGAGGCGGGGGGTCATCCCCCCTGCGCGCGAGAGGCCGGCGGACTGGTCGGCGGGTGGCGAATCGGAGGGCGTAGACATGGGGGTTCTTCTGCTTGACGGGCCAGACGCGCCGTTGGTGGAGCTCCCGGGAGAGAAACATACACACAAACGCAGAGGGAGAAGACGAGGGAGGTTCTTGGCTTCGAGAGTCAGCTGCGAGACGGGGGAGGAGGGGCGGGTTCCTTAGCGCAGCCATTGTGACCCCTTTTTCTGCCTGGGAACATCGGATTATCGAATTCTCAGAGGGGCGGGGGCTCGGATTCGATAGTGAGGGCACGAGCGGGGAGTTGATAGCATAGACGAGGGCATACGGAAGCAAACCAGAGAGACGGACAGACGCATGACCCCTCTCTCTCTCTCTCCTCTTGCCTTGCCATAACGTGCGGCACGGCCATAGAAGAGTCGGCCAGTCTTGTCTGATTTGAGTTTTCGGTTCTTTTTTTTGTGTTTTGGAATTTCCCCAATTCCTCTCTCTCTTATGCCTCTTTCATATGCTGACACCCACCACGTCCCGGTCGACTTCTGCGCCTTGCATATAGTTCCCCCGTCCGATCAAAAGGTCAACCGCCGCCCTCCGGGGAACATCCCTCCCAACCCCTCCGTCTGAGCCTCACGCCCCGTGGCGGATCAACGCCGGACGGACCTCCCCCATCCGCACGGCCGTCGGGGTTTCATTCGCGTTTATCCCATGCGCAGCACGCACGCCTGACAGGTAGAGAAACAAGGAGAGAGGGCGAGACAGAGACAGAGAGACCTGGCGAGGGGCGCAGCGTTTCCAAAACTCGTACGACATCGACATCGACATAGACTGGATCCGCCGCTCTGTTGCGTACACGTAATCCCCCCCCCTTGGGCTCAGTCGCCAACATCGCCAACCTTGCCGTATCACATACAGTGAGCGGGCGAGGCATCGCGGACGCAGCTTTCGATCGGCGCCGCCTTCAGCTGCGCAAGGTTTGCCTTTTGCCGTGGCCAACCCCCCCTCTCTCGTGTTCCTTCATTCGTGGGACCGGCTTGACCGTTCCCTCGTGAATCGAACCCCGATCTGGTTCGAACCCCTGCGGTCACAAGGATCTCTTCTCGCCTTCCATCCCGCCGACCCCTCTGCGTCCCGCTCCGCCGCAGAGTCGACTTCTTATATAGGCTCACACTTCACGCCAAGACTTGGCGGAAGGGGGGGTCTCGAGTCCAAAGGGCTCGCCAAACCGTCATCAACGATTCGGCCCAGGAGGGCAGGCAGTGTTGGAAGGGCGCATAACACGCCGCAGTCAGCGAAAAAGCAGTTTGGATGCCCCCCGCCGCGATGGGCTTCTTCGACCGCAAGAAGGCCAGGGCGACCGCCCCCGAGACGGTCCCGGTCAAGCCCGCGCCGGTGAACGCCGCGGGCAACCATCACGCATCATCGCCGCCGCCGCCGCCGCCGCCGCTTTTCTCGCCGTATGCGACGTCGGCGACGCAGACGCCGACGTGCTGGCAGCCACAGCCACATCAGCAGGCGTACCAGGCGCAGCATCACCATCCCCCGCCTCCGTACCGCAGCCCGCAACAAGAGCTGCAACATCAAAACCAGGTCCAACAACAGTACCAGTCCCAACAACAACGACACCAACGCCCCCAGGGATGGTCTCAACACCCCCAACGCGGCCCGTTACCCCAGACCGTCGCCGTGAACCAGAGCTACCACCTCCACGCGACGCCGCCGCCGTCCTTCCCCCACGCCGCCGGGGCGGGCCCCTGCCCCTTGGGGCTCGACAAGTTCGCCGGCTCGGTGGTGACCATCGCCAAGGACTTTGCCTCGCCGCACTTCCTCGAGCAGCCCAACTTCCACCCCCACGCCGTGCAGCTCATCAACTCCACCGCCGCGTGCGCGGACCAGATAGCCGGCCGCTTCAACGACGTCGTGACCCTCATCGACCGCGAGAGGCTTGTGGGCAACGAGAACGCCCTGTTCTCGTACCACCACCAGGACGACGGCGGCGCGAGGAAGGCGACCAGGGAGAAGGAGTCCTCCTCCTCCTCCTTCTCCTCGTCCAGGGGGCAGTCGGCAGCCGTCGCCCCGTCGGTGGTTTCCGGAAACTACTTCGCAAAGGTTGAGTTGTACGCCAACTCGAGGTTGCCCATGAACCTCCCGCCGCTGAGGCTGTAAGAAGCACTCCCCCCACCCTCCCCATGGGAAAATAAAGAAAACACTGACGGCACGACAGATACATGCCCACCTGGCCCCTCCTCTGCATGGCGGCGCAGTACGCCGAGCGCGTGTACGACGACCCCAGGGGCGCCGAGCGCGACGCCCACGTCCCGGCCGACTGGCGGACGGGCACCAAGGCCATGGTGATCAAGTCGGTGCCCATGGACGACGCGCGCGTCATCGTCTTCGCCATCCGCGGCTCCGCCGGCTTCATGGACTGGGCCGTCAACCTCAACGCCGAGCCCGCCGCGCCCGACGGCTTCCTCGACGACCCGGGCAACCTGTGCCACGCCGGCTTCCTCGACGTCGCGCGCAGGACGGCGGCGCCCGTCGCCGCCCGCCTGCGCCAGCTCCTCGACGAGGACCCGCGGCGCGGCGCCTACAGCCTGCTCATCACGGGCCACTCGGCCGGCGGCGCCGTCGCGAGCCTGCTGTACGCGCACATGCTGTCGGCGTCGCCGCGGGCCGCGAGCGGGCTCAGCGCGCTGACGGGGTGCTTCAAGCGCGTGCACTGCGTCACCTTCGGCACGCCCCCCGTCAGCCTGCTGCCGCTGCGCCGGCCGGACCGGCCCGAGCTGCGCAAGAGCCTGTTCCTGACCTTCGTCAACGAGGGGGACCCGGTGGCGCGCGCGGACAAGGCGTACGTCAAGAGCCTGCTGGAGCTGTTCGCGGCGCCGCCGCCGCCGAGGGAGAGGGAGAGGGGGAGGGAGAAGAAGGCGGGCGCGGGGAGCCGGCTGGCGGCCAAGGCGAGCAAGATGTCGCTGTCGCAGGCCGTGGCCAAGGGGTCCCGAGACCCGTCGGAGAGGGGCGGCGGCGACGGCGGCGGCAGGGGGGGGACGAGGCCGGTGTGGCACCTCCCGCCCAGCACGCTCAGCTCGCCCGGCCGGATCGTGGTGCTGCGGAGCGGCGACCCCAAGGCGAGGGTCAAGGATCGGAAGACGGTCTCGGAGCGGCTGGACGAGGGGGTCGTCGCGCAGACGGCCACGGACGAGGAGCTGCGGCGGGTCGTGTGGGGGGACCCCGTGTGCCACGTCATGAGGCTGTACTCGGGGAGAATCGAGACTCTTGCGGTCGGGGCCGTTACTGGGAAGCATGGCTGAAGGGGTTAAGTGGTAGGTAGATCGAAAGGGGGGTGGGTTGATGATGGCTGCGGCGAGGCACACGAAACGAAGACGAGGGGGGGTATGGTGGTTGACAGACGGTTCTGCGGCGTTCTTTTTGGCTTGGCTGATACCATTGCTTTCTCGATGTTTGAGGCTGGATACCTTTTTACGAATAATGAGCTACGATTCCGTTTCTGCTACAAGTTGCCGATAGTCCAGGCGGCGGCCCTATAGTATGTCTGGAGACTCCGGCTGGCCCAAGGAGCGGGTGATGTGACTGATCAACCGCGTATAGGCTCCATATTCGCTCACGTTGCCAGTCTCCCGCGATGTTTGTGCAACCAACTGTCCGGGATAGCATGTACGATCAAGCCCCTTGGGGGATGAACATGTCAAGATTCGAACAAATGGGTGTGAGTCTAGCTCAACCAACCCGATAAACGGCTGAATATTTGCGTCTCTGCAATTACATTTCCTATCGGACTGGCATATCGACGAGACTAGGGACTGGAAAGCAAGTTTCTTTTTGCCGGATGCAGCTGGCCCCATCTTGGCTTTGATCATCGTCGTGCCAGGCACAACCTGGAGGACCGCATCGGGACGCGGTCGTGCCCAACAGCACCGTCATCACCGTAGGGTGAATGGGGGCTTACTTTGCAGTCTTGCCGAATCTCAGAACGCGAAGTGTGCGCCGATGCGTTTCGCGTGGCTGGCGCCATTGAACCCCCGCACACGTTATCTGGGTTACCGACGCATCCGGCTTGGATCTAGGCGGATTTCCAAGCACGCAACAGAGGCAGGCGTGTTAGATCCCTTCTGATAACGAAACGCCGGTCTTCAGCATACCTAATTATAAGCGTTTACCCCGCCATGATCACGAACCCCCCCCCCCCCAAGCATCGTGACCACCTTGGCGGGGCACGACTTCACAAGTCGGCAGATACTTCAAAGTCCCACTCCCTCATACGCCTCTTGTCACCCAAGGCGCGCGCTCGTCTGGGTCAACTTGATTACAATGTTATTAATCAGCTTTATTACTGTCATATACGATGTACATAGTGCGGGTGGCTTCATGCGCGATAGGCTTAGAAGCCTGGTTGCCCCCACACTTCTATATGAGCTCTCTCCTCATCCCCCCTATATAGGCAAGCAACGCAGATAAAATGTGACATGCCAAGAAAGCCTGATAAAGTGTTCTAGAAACCTCTCGAGGCTGAGAGAGAGAGAGGGGGAGGGTGGGAGGGTGTCATGATCCATGTCGGCATTATACTCTGTCGAAAGACACAGAGTGGAGTCGGAACCGGGGTGAGGGGGTTTAACAGCCGCGAAGCTGAACCATGGTTGTCCATGCGTCAGAAAACCAAGGCAAAGGAGGGGGGGGGGGGGGGGGGGGGGGGGGGGGGGGGGGGGGGGGGGGGGGGGGGGGGGGGGGGGGGGGGGGGGGGGGGGGGGGGAGATTTGAGGTTATGGGTTGTCGCCCACAAAAGGGGGCCAGATTTGTTGTTCATGCGATGGGTTTTTCCCATCATTTTCCCATTTCTTATTTTTTTACCGCATCAGGGCCCCCGCGGCGGCCGCGATCCCCGTCGTCAGGTTCAGGCCGACGGACAGCCCGAGCACCGAGTCGGCCAGCCACCCGCCGATGAAGCCGTTCACCTCGGCGGGCCGCTCGACCATGACCCAGTGCGAGCCGTTGGCCACGCCGCGCGCCAGGCTGTCGAAGTAGGCCTCCATGCCCGTCGACAGCACCGGCGGCAGCGCCGTGTCCTGCGAGCCGCCGATGTACAGCGCGGGCTGGGCGAACTTTGCCGAGAAGACGGCGTCGGCGGCGGGGCCGGCGCCGCCGCCGCCGCCCGACTGCGGCAGCAGCGCCAGCTCGTCCTCGTAGTTGAGCTCGCCGGTGCGGTACCAGTTCAGCGTGCGGTTGAAGGGGTCGGCGGCGTAGTTGGCGACGTAGAAGTCGAGCTCGTCCGCGGTCATCAGCGGCGTGTCCTCGGCGACCTGGTCGAGCAGGCCGAAGTCGAAGCCCGTGCCGCTCGAGTTGAAGGCCCACGCGCCGCCCGTGGTCCGCGAGCCGTAGATGGTGTTGAGGACCTGGCGCACGCGCGTGGCGTTCTGCGCGTTGTCCGGGCCGATGTAGTTCTGGACGTCGTCGGTGCGGAACTGCAGCTGGTAGTGCAGCGTGGGGATCGCCAGGGCCTGGTCGACGTAGGTGACGCGCGGGGGCGCGAACGGCGTGCTGACGACGAAGAAGGCGGCCACGAGCTCCGGGTGCCAGAGGGCGGCGCGGTAGACCACGGCGCCGCCCCAGTCGTGTCCGCCCAGGACGATGCGGGACACGCCGAGGTGGCTGGCGAGCGCGGCGATGTCATCCGAGGCGCGCTTCGTGGTGCTGGTTCGACAGGGTTAGCCGACGTTGTCTCCCGAGTAAGACCCCCCCCCCCCCCCCCCCCCCCCCCTGGAGGGTTCGGGCCCGGCAAGTTACTTACTAAAGGTTGAGGTCTTCGGGCGCGTCAGTGCCGCCGTACCCCATCATGTCCGGGACGATGACCCGGAGGCCCTTGGAGAGCAGGTAGGGGATCTGCTTGCGCCATCCCAGGGACAGGTCGGGCCATCCGTGGATGAGGAAGATGGTACCGACGGCCTCCCCGGCCGGCTCTGCGTGGATGTAGTTGTAGTTGACGCCGTTCAGCGTGGCCGTCTGGTACTGGAACTCGGGGCTGCGGGAGGATTGGACAGCCATCTTGGCGGGGATCTTTTCTTCTTCCTTTTCTTCCTATGAACGAAGACGAAAAAAGAGAAGGAAAGTGAATGTACTGCAGTTGGTGATGATGGAGGCTCCGGGAAGCAGACGAGACGACGTGGCCGCCGTCGACCTATGTACTACGAGCCTCTCCTCCTCGACACCGAAGAACGAACGGCCTTCGAGGCGAACGTTGCAGTCGATGTGGGGTGGGCGTACGGAGCTTATTCCCATATTCCCATTCCAACGGGCTCCACCTGCCTAACCGGGCGTCCAATCTTAATTTGATTGCGGCGGAACAGAGCCCCCCATGATAAACTCAAAACATGCAAGCCAAGGCGGACGGCGCAGCTTCGCTGCGTTCATAGTGCCTCGGCATATTGCCGCTCCGTACGGAGACCCCGGACGGCCTTCCCGGACAGGCAGACCTTGCGCGGGCGACGTGCTGCAACCGCGAGTTTCCGGGGGAAGGGGCCCTTTGGGTTGGCTAATCAAGCGGAACCCAGGGGTTCATCCCATGTTTTCTATGAATATGTAAGGCTTATCTGATGTGGTAATGGTTTATCAAAGAGGGGCTGGCTCTACGAGGTTTCCCTGCCTCGTATATGTAAAGTGATCCAAGTTCGGCAGTTGCTCACGAAGCGCGCTGCTCGGTGGTCGTAAGGGGGCCGGTGACCAGCGGGACCCCGGATGCTCAAAGCCTAAGCGCATAAGCCTACGGGAGTGGCTGTCATATAGCCGATTATCATCTCTTCATATATAACGACAAGATAGAGGACGCCAGTTGGACACGTGCGGTTGCGCCGGGTATTTGCTTGATTGTTAGCAGAAACGCATGAAAGAACCAAATACGCGTCGTGGGGGGGGGGACTGACTCAAGACGGCAAACGGCCGGTTTCCCGCGTCCAAACCGGTTAGCATGTACCGTCCGTTTGTGTCTGTCTGTACGGGGCAAACCGCACTTTCGATAAGCGCGATCGCTGGGGTTGTCGAATGTTCCAACCCAGAAACGTGGCAGAGAGCGATATCTGCAGGGGGAGGGGGGGGCGGGGGCGGGGGCTTTCATTGCCGAACGATCCGTAGATTCTTCCTTCACAGCCGCACGGCGAACGGTTTCACGTGGCAAGTGAAAAAGCAAAGAAATAAGGGGGGGGGGGGCAGAGGGGAAGGGTGTAAAAAAAGAAGAAGAAGCAAGAAAAAAGCTGCCTGGCCCTACATAACTCGAATAGGTAGCCGTTTGAGAGCGGTATTATTCGATAAAGAGTCGGATGACGCGCTACCGGCAGCGTTTACTGGTGAGTGCACCCGGTTCAGTTTGACGGGCTTGTTTTTCATGGCCAAGTGCAACCGTTCTCGTTTCCGTTTTCGTTTCACGCAATAGCCAAGGGTGGACGAGTTTACTTTTCCCCCCTCGTTGATTTGGGTTTTCCGTGGCCGGTCTAGTTCGCGAGGCTCAGCCTCGACTTTGGCCAGGAGAACTTGTCCGTGACTCTGGATATATACGCTGTGCTGGTTTATTCCGGCATTCGGACTGAATGAGGGTAGTAATACAAGTCTTTCCACAGAGGGGGAAGTGGGACATGAGGACCATCATTGACGATTTATCCGTCTCGAAACCATGCTAGCGAAGCACCATCTATAGCGTGCTGTACGAAACCCCTTTCAATACCCAAAGTTGCAAACAATACTGACGTTCGTTGCGCTTTTTTCTACGTGCACCTGGAAAATGATTCGTAGCCTCGCGTATTTTTGAAGCCCGTTGCCCACGCTCGGTTAGACTGGGGCTTTGTGACGATCCCCGAGGCAAAGAAATAGTTGCAACCGGACAATAGCAGAGCCACTGTCTAGCGCGCCACACGAGCTGGGAAAGCATCGTGCAACTAACCGGAATGGAGGATGGTTTAGACTCAGTAGGGGGGGGATGGGGGTCGCCTGGGAGTGAAATGCATCGTACCAGACAGACTCTCACGAACAGGACCTTCTTTGGCCTTTGCCGGTGCTCCAGGAGCGAAAGACGTGAAAGCACATGTTCTATCGCAAGTGTGCAAACCGCCGCTGTCAGCAGAGGACGGGCGCTCTGTCAAGAAAATCCCGACCGTTCAGTCGTTGATCTGTTCTCAAAAGTATGCTTGTCCGAGGAGAAACCCGTTGTACGTCTAGAGACGTGGCGCTCGCGCTATCATGAGACGGTTCAGGATCCAGACCCAAGCCAGCGTGCGGCTGAGAGGATGAAGACCAGCAAGCTCACGCCCCCCAGCCTTCCTCGTACGTGTGTAATAAAAGCCAATACTCCTCCGCGTATCGACGCGGGGATTCTCCGGCCTGAGGCCTGCCTCGCTCTCTCGACGTCCTTTTTTCCCGACTCGCCGTGTGCCCTACCGAACCCCCTCCCCCCCGGTCTGCTCTGCCGGCGAACAAGGTCCTTTGGCGATATGTGGTCCATCGGCTCCCCGTTCAGAAGTCTGTGGGCGAGGGACTACTGCGACGGGGTGGACGGCAAGGCCTTCTGGCCCGGGACCAACGACACGTACTACCTCGACTCCCCCGTCCTCCTGAGCTGGTTCGCCGGGAAGGCGAGCCGCTACACAAACACCACCGCCGCCCTCTGGAAAGTCTGGCTCCAGGATGCCGGGTACGACGAGAGGCCCGCAGGGGGCGCGAAAGGCTTCAGAGATGTTATCTACTGTTAGTTGTTCCTTCCTCCTTCCCGTCCGCCCCGCGACCGAACACGTTGCTGCCTCCCCCCCTTTTCCCCAACAGGCCGCGGAACTGACGACGGCGCGTCCGCAACGGACCCCAACAGCGAGAAACTTCACCTACACCGTCGAGGGCGACAACTGGGGATGGCTGCCCACCGACGTCTGCAACCAGACCGTCGTGTCCTGCATCTGGACGGTGCCCCGCGACTTCCGGGAGACGGGCGACTACGTCGTGGTCGCCGTCCGCGAGGCGGCCGCCGCACTGAGCGCGTCCACGGCGACCAGCGGGCCGTTCACCATCGTGGCGTCCGCCGGCCCCACGGCGTCGGCGACGGCAGCTGCCACCGGCGTCCGGTTTCCTGGATCTCCCGGATCTCCCGGGTCTTCCGGGTCTTCCGGATCCTCCGGGCTACCCGCAGAGACCGCCGTCGCCCCGCCCGCCGCCACCGAAGGCGGCGTGATCTCGGCGGGCGTCGCGATCGTCATCGCCTGCGGTGCGGTGATTGTCCTGCTGGCCTCGGCCGGGTTGTTGTGGCTCTTCTGCAGACGACGAAAAAGGAAGCTCGACGCCGCCGCCGCGAGGGCTAGAGCGGCCGGCCGGAGCAGCGGGTACGAGAAGCCGGAGCTGGACGGGCAGGCTGTGGCGGCGGCGGCGGCGGCGGCGACCGCCGCGGAAAACGAACCCCGCGTCGATATTGATGGCGGACCGATCCGCGTGGCCGAGCTGGACGGTTGGCAGACCTGGGAAAAGGATGGTGCTGCGGCGGAGGTGCCCAAAGCGGAGAAGAGAATCGTTCGCGTTGAGTTGTCGTCGGCGGCGGAGCTGGGCGCCGGGTAAGCCGGATGGAGGCGGCGGCGGCGGCGGCGGCGCGGAGGGCGCCACTCGGGTCTTTGGAAATTTGCCAGTTCTAAATTGAAGATTATCCCCTTCTAAATCTCTTTGATACGTCTCCGTCTCGGTGACCGATGATAGTCTCCTTGGCATATTTACGTTTGCCGTCTAAATGCGAATATGAAGCGCGCCAACCATCTTAATGGCAGATACCAGCAGCCCTCTGAGTCTGAGGTACAGCTTGCAGACCGCGATGCCAGACTACTCTGGCGCCACCTCTGCATCTCCGTCGCCAACACTGCCGAGGGTCCCGTTTCTGCGTCCCCGCTTTTCGAGGAAAGCAATCAACAAGATGACCGGCACGGTCAAAGCGCCGGTCACCAAGCTGGCGATGTAGCCCTTGCGGTAGTTGGGCGCGTCCGTCACGGGGAAGAAGATGAGCGGCCACCACGTCTGTTGTTTTTTCGTCAGTAAACTGCACACTTTAAAGCAAGGCTGCCGTGCCGGGGGGTATGGGCGGCGGGCTCGCTCACCACAAAGGCAAAGTCGAACGAGTTCATGAAGCCCGTCGTGA
The DNA here is from genome assembly GCA_030867305.1 of Colletotrichum zoysiae. Taxonomy (NCBI): domain Eukaryota; kingdom Fungi; phylum Ascomycota; class Sordariomycetes; order Glomerellales; family Glomerellaceae; genus Colletotrichum; species Colletotrichum zoysiae. The sequence goes on along the minus strand of MU842915.1, from coordinate 129,697 downwards.
TGGCGCGGAGCTGCAAGTCGTGGGCCGTCAGGTCGGCCATCCACGAGTACCAGAGGGCCTGGGGCGCGTAGGTGGTGCCCATGAGGTAGAAGGCGAAGAAGTAGCCGGCGTCGGGCGGGTCGGAGATGAGGATGGCGCTGCTGACGACGAAGGTGAAGCCGATGCACAGGGACGCCTCCCAGCGGGAGCGGAGCCTGTCGGATACGGCGCAGTAGATGAAGGTGGCGACGATGCCGGTGGCGTAGGTCGCGGTCGGGTAGTTGTTCTGCTGGATGAGGGTGTAGCCGCGCGAGGCCATCCAGAGAGGTATGACGTTGTTCCCGATGGCCTGGACGCTGAGGGAGTAGACTGCGCGCTCGTGTTGTCAGCAAAGCGTGTCGGCCTTTGGGGCTTACGATTTGATCAAGTCCGCGCCGAGGGGGGACCTACGCATGAAGGCGGTGGGGAGCAGCCAGAATTGCCAGCTGAGCAGGACGCGCCGGAAGACGCTCAGGTCCCACGCCGTCTTCTTTGCTCGGCCGAGACGGGTGACGGCGAGTTCCCTCTCTTGGGGAGACAGGAACCTGGCCGTGCGGTGCTCGGGCAGATCGGGGATGGCGAACCAGCCTTTAGGGACGTCAGCCTCCCTCCCCATCGGCTCATGCATTCATGCGTGCATGCATGGGGGGGTTTGAAGGACCTTACCAAAAACAGCAAATGGAATGGTGACACACGACACAACGACGAAGATGAGTCGCCAAGGAGCGATGGGGCCGTCCGAGAGAGAAGCCAGGAGGCCTGCCTGGATCCAGCCACCGGCCATGTTGCCGAGGTTGCCGAATGCGCAAAAGACTGCGGCGCGGGTGGCGAGCTCGGATTGCTTGTACCACGAGCCGTAGATGAAGTGGGCGCCCACGCTGGGTTGGGCAGTCTTTTGTCAGTCCGTGGTTTTGCACGACGAGGATCCATCCGATGAGCGAGGAGCGAGCAGGTTGGACTTACTAGGCGATGGCCGAGAAGGCGCCTTCGAAGGCGTTGAGGATGAAGACCTGGTAGACGTGGGTGGCTCGGAAGGTGACCAAGGTGAGGACGCTCCAAACGGTGTTGGCGGCGACAAAGACGTAGCGGGGCCTGAAGACGGTCAAGACCGAGGTCGAGGGGATCTGGAAGACGGCGTAGGTGACGAGGTAGATGGTGTGCATGTAGTTGAAGTCCTAGAGGGCGGTGTCAGTCGCGGCATCACGAAGGATACATGGATTGAGAAGATGCGTCAGGGTGGGCAGTCAAAGGACAGGGCTGTTTCTCGGAGGATGTTTGCTTACCTTGCCTTGGAAGTGAAGGTCCTCCTTCATGCCGCTGATGTAGGCCGTGTTGTAGCTGGCGCGGTTGACGCCGAACAGGAACCACACGACGGAGAAGTAGATGAGAACGGTGAAGTCGAGCTTGATGAGCAGCGAGCGCTGGACCGAGGGGGGACCCCAGAGGGCGTCGGCGACCCTCGACGGCATATCGGGCTTGTCGTCGTCGGCGGCGGCGGCGGCTGGGCGTACTGACGGGATCGGGTCAGGGAGGAGAAGCAAGGGCGAGGCCTCGGAGATGGTGGCGGCGGCCATGATTTTGTCTGGTTCGCGCCGGCCGGCGGGGTCTTCTTCTTCCTCTTCTTCTTCTTCCTCTTCTTCTTCTTGTCTTGTGCAAGATTGCACAGGCGCGATGTCGTGTTGCAGCGTTGCAGATTTCGCCATCTCGTCGACAGGTGTGTATGTATGTATGTATGTATGTACATGGATGCACAGCACGCCATCAAGCATAAGCGAGGTTGGGGAGGTGTCGTGCTGAATCCAAGATAGCGGAAGCCGTCAAAGGATTGCCGGATTTGTCAACACTAGAGGGTAGGTAGGCACGCTTAGCACAGGTACCTGCCTACAGTAGGTACTCTGTATGTCTGTACTAGTACTACCTAGGGAGGTAAGTAGGTGCTGTGCTGTGCTGTGCTGTGCTGTGCTGTGCTGTGTTGTCTGTTGACCCCGCCCCGCCCCGCCCCCGATAAGCAGCCGCGGGGCAAGTCAAGTCCAGCCTGTTGGATGCGTCTTTTCTTCTTCGAGTGCAACGGCCTCGTGCACCTTTTAATGTAGCTGCTTGTGTTACTTGGGGTATCTATCTATCTAACTCGATGATATACCCCATGTCAGCGAACCCCAGAGTTTATTGTCTGTGCAAGCAGTTATTTGCTGGAACATCCATTACTCAGTTGCAAGTGAGAACGGATACAGCAGGTTCCTTATCTGATCTGCATTCTGCTCCGGCTTACGTAAGCGAGGGGTCTTGATGACCGGCCCACCCACCCACACACACTAGGTACACTCGCTTACAGGATGCCTGCCGTTGTTCCGGCGCCGTCTTCCCGATCGAGGAGTGCTCCTCGGCTGTTGATTAATCACTTTTGCTTGGCCTCGGCGGCCATGGGAAACCCGCCGCGATACACAGTCCTAGGTAGGCGATAGGGGATGTCGATGTGTTAATGCTCAATGAACGTCATATCGCCCTGTCAGAATCTCTCCGTATGTCCAGACACCGGATTCATACCGATATCGCGACATCGCCGCTGCTTGCGGGTATATACCGTTTTAGCCCCTTTCATTGCATCTGCATCAGACAAGGACGGACAGAAGCAAAAAAAGGCCGAGGTGACGAAGAAACAGAATATTGTTTTTCCCGACGCCGGATGTTCGCTAGCCAGACCGACGGTTATCAGCACGCCCTTCTTCACCGCCGCCCGGTCGTGTGTGCCAACCGGTTTCCCCCTCCACGCCTCGACGTCCCTAGCCCGAGTTCGAGTGCCCGGGGCCGTAGTCTGAGTGTATTACAATGATGAAACTTTTTCTAAAAAGAAAGAAGAAAGAAGAAAGAAAGAAAAAAGTCCAGGCCATCAAACCTAATACTCTTCTTCATCTCCTTCGTCGTCGGACTCGCCCTCGTCCGCCATGCTCATGAACATCCCGCTCTCGCCATCTTCTTCTCCGCTGTCGTCCTCGTCGTCGACGTCGTCCTCGTCGTCGACGTCGTCCTCGTCGTCGACGTCGTCCTCATCGTCGACGACGCTGCCATCGGAGCCCCCGTCCGTATCGGACTCGGACTCAACGGGATTCCGCTTGCGGTGCGTCATGAGCCGCTGGGCGAGAGACATCCTCTTGGGCGGCTCCTGCCCGTCCTCCTCGGAATCCTCCTCCTCCCCCTCCTCCTCGTCCGACACCGGGTTGTCGCGGCGGTTGCGGGCGAGCTTCTCCGCGAGAGAGAGGGGCTTGCCCCCCGCGCCCGCCTGCTCGCCTCCGTCGTCCGAGCCGCCCTTCGTCTGGACGTCGACGCCGCCCTCGTCCTCGTCCACGTCCTCGTCCTCGTCGTCCGAAGGCAGCACCCGCGCCCGTCTCCCGGAGGGCCGCGCGGGTTTCGCCGCCTCGTCTTCGTCGTCGTCGTCGTCGTCATCTGAGAGCACCACGCGGCTGCGGCGGCCGGTGCTTCGTGACGGCCCCTCGCCGTCTTCCTTCTCCTCATCGTCGTCGGAAAGAACCACGGCGCTGCGCCGACTTGCGCCGCGCGAGGGCTCCTCCACCTCGCCTTCGCCCAGTTCTTCTTCTTCTTCGTCGTCGTCGTCGTCGTCTGAGGTAATAACCTGCCGCGCGCGTCTGCCGCCCGGCTGAGGTCGCTCATCGCCGCCAGACTCCGGCTCGGGACTGGAGAAGTGGGCCGCGGCTCCTGAGCCATCCACCATCATGCCGCCGTTCTCGTCTCTCAGCGGGGAAAACCCGCCAAAGTCCGATGCTCCAGCTTCGTCATCCTCGTCGTCGCTTCCGTGCCGAGTGTCGACCGCCAAGTCGTCCTCATCTTCGTCGCCCGACTCCCCGTCGATTGTCGCGTCGTCGATGCCTTCGCTCTCGTACTCGTTCTGGTCAGACGAGTCGTCGGACTCGTCCGAGCCGCTTTCTTCGTCGTCTGAATCATCGGCCGCGGGAATGTCCCCGCCGGCGACCCCCTGCTTTGCCGCAAAGGCCTCGAATCGATCCGCGGCGTCCCAGCCGAAGCACATCATCTGCCAATAGTCGATCTCGCCCAGGCGCGCGACGTCCTCGTCCTCCATAAAGTCCGGGCGCTCCTCTCTGATTTCCTCCACTTCCGTCATGGCGGCCTCGAACCGTTCCGTCATCCCGGCCTTCTCCTGCGCAAAGTCGTGGTGGTTCTCGACGTCGGGCCAGCAGTAGACAAAGTGAAAGTCTTCGCCGGTGTGGACGTTCTTCCGGAGCTGCTCGATCTCGTATCGGTGGGTCCTGTCCGAGGCGCACCAGCCCATCCTGTGCGGTATGCGCCGGTCGTTGTGCCAGGTCAAGTCGAAGACGTTCCTGAGGTTGGGAAACGCGAGGAGCAGCTGCAACTCCCACGGGTTCAAGTCGGTGTCCATGGCCAGGTTCACGACGTTTTCCGAGAATCCTGGGACATGCATGTTGTGTCTCCAGGTCTTTTTGGGGCTGTTGAGGTGCACGACGTCTCGCTGTTTGTGGAAGCGGACGACGCGACGTCCCTCGCGGATGGCCAGCGTGTCCGGGAAGGCCTTGAGGGCGAGCTCGCGGCTCTCGTGGTGGACGGCGAGCATGGCGCTCGCCGCGGCGATCTGGTTCTCCAGTGTCGCGCTCTCCCAGATGCTATCTTGTTTCGGCGAGCACACAACCTGGAAAGAAAGGACGCGTGGAGAGAGAGCCAGGTCGGGACAGAAGAATTGCCAGACTCGATGGCGCAGCTCGATGGGAAGCCTGCGGAACTCGGGAAAGAAGACACGCGGCGCACGCCGGCGGCCTTCGCCCAGGATTGACTCGTCATCCGAGTCCGAATCTGACGAGTTGTCCGAGTCGCCATCGAGTGACTCGGATGCCTCGACGTCGAGGAAGCCAGTGCCGTTTCTGTTCTCGGTCCCGGAGTCGCTGCCGGACGATTCAGAGTCTGAGGCATCATTCTGCACGAGGCCAGCTCCCTCGGGGCCCGACTCGTCGGATGATTCTGACATTTTCGAGGATGCTCTCTCTCTTTCTCTCTCTCTCTCTCGCTCGCTCCTTCTCTTCCTTGATGACGAGCAGACTTTCTTTCTCCTCGGGTTATTTGTTTGTCCAAGATTTGGGTTGTTTGGGCTGACAACGGACGATGCTGAAAGCAGAGCGAGGATGAAAATGAGTGAGACGCGACCAGCCAATCAATCAATCAACCGCAGGGGTCGAATATTGATGCGCTCTCACGTGGGTCGGTAGGTACGTACCGACAAACCAAACGTATCCGCCCCACTCACACACACACGTCACATCCCGGCTTCACCGACCCACACCGAAGACATGGCGGGGGAGACCTTCACCTCTGCCTCTTCTCTTTCACATCCATCCATCTGCGAACCTCACCCTCGACGGGCAAGACGATGTGCATACGACGACAAACCGTATAGCGAATGGGAGAAGTTTGAACCACGACGGGCAATGAATGTGTGTTCCAAACCCTCCAAGCGCTCTCTCTCACCAGGAACCATCTTGTTAAAGCCAAGGACAGAACCGAAAACCTACGGAGCCAGTCGTTTTACACATCGGCTACCAACACACCGTTCCCTGCTATTCCTCTGAACAGTATCAATATTCGTACAGGCTCTTCGTATCCCGTTCATCTCGTTCTTCAGAGACATGTCGAGTCCTTCGACTCAAGCAGGCCGTCCGGGATCCATGAACCCTGCCAACAATCCCATCTCGGGCCCTCAACCATTCCTCTCCACACGCGGGCAGCGGTCCGCATTGTGCGCTCCATATTCCGAAAAATCCCGCAGCCCGTGACTCAACAGGCGCGCACAGCGGCCTCAATGTTCGCAATGGCATTCATAAATCATCCGAAACTTTCCGGAACCAACAACATCCCTGATCCAATCATATGAGGTCTACTAATATCTCATGTCCCCGATGGCACAATTGGCTAGCGCGTCAGACTGTTAATCTGGAGGTTGGTGGTTCGAGCCCACCTCGGGGAGATTCGGTGGTTAAATCCCATCTCACGGGTCGAGGTCTTCGCTTTTTGGTTTGTGGGAGGTGTCGTGCATTTCAAGCTTATCACATAGAGCCATGCGTGCTCCGTGCTATTAAGGAGAAACCTCGCAATAATTGTGTAAACAAAGTCAGACAATGCAGATTTGGAAACGGCGGTTCGTCCTTGGCAGGATCCCTGGTGCGGCTATTCATCTGAGGGTCGTGTTCTAACTTCTAAGTAGCCCTATTCCAAAATGACTAGCTAGCGCTTCTCAGCAACCCCAGCTTCAAGCCATGTCCGATGACAAACGAAAGAGGTGGAAGCAATAGGTGCGAATAGGAAACAAACTTGACGCGAGCGCACTGTAACTGACCATTGCCCGACCAACTTACCATGGGGAAAACGAATCCGGCTTATTGTGACGGCCTCCGCGACATCAATCTCATTGCTCGGCGCCTCGGCCCGCAGCCGCGCCCATCTCCCGCCGCACAGCCAAGTCCGAGATGATCTCCTCGCTCCCGCCCCCGACAACGTTCACCCGCAAGAGTCCCTGCTGATCTGCTCGACTCTCATCTCCACCCCGTCTCGCTGGTAGACCGCGTCCTCGAGACAGATCCGGGCTTGTCCGTTCATGGAAGACTGCGAGAATGAAGCGCTCTCGGTTAAAGTCTCCGGCAGTGTAAGTGACATCCCCCGGATTAATCTCGCGCGCGCGAGAAAGAGGGGAGAGAGAGACGCGGGTAATATTACTTGTCATGATGCAACGAAACCCAGAGTTTTCATGACCGATGAGGTGGTCCGCTGGCACTTTGACATTATCCAGTGTCACCCACGTGCTATCTCCAGCACCCCGGCCGCTGTTCGTGATCCTGCGTCGGGATACTCTGGGAAGATCGAGGGGGGGGTGACAAGCACGGAGATGCCGCCGATTCCCGGGCCTCCAGTCCACACAGCAGTCGTCATGTGGGGGATAGCCCGCAATGCGCCTGTGGTCTATTTCTGTTCTCCATCAGATATCGAGATCCGGCCTTCCAAAAACTGCCTGTTTGGCTAACCTTGTGTCCATCCACCACATGACGCCCGCCATCCTCGTTTTTGATTGCCGTGGTTCTTAGGTTTGCTGGGTCCGAGCCCACCTGCACAGTCTCAGCACTTCTCTTCTTTTTCCCTTTTGGGGTAATTTCCTGTGAGAGCCGATCAACCGACCCGTAGGTTCTGCGCATCGCAGATAGAAGCTTGTCTCGCCAGTAAAAAGGCCGGTGAGCCAGCGGCTCTTCTGCTCGTCTGTACCGTGGTGGATGACAGGGGGGGGACCCCGATGGTGGTCCCGCCGGACATGCCGGCCGAGACGCCGGCCGCCCATCTTCTACTCAGTTCGTAGCTCACGACGAGGCAGTGAAAAACATCCCATCCTGTTCCGTGTCAGACGAGAAACATCCACACAATGGCGTGAAAACACGCCACCCTCGGCCGGGACGTTCCCCGGCAACGGAACACCTTGACGGTATCCCTCCGGCAGGTCTGGATATACCAGTCCCGCTCGGGCGAAAATGCAGTCTCGCTTCGTCCGGCGCGCGTCCCTTCTCTTCCCCAATCCAGGATGTCCGGGGAGATGTGCTCCTCGATGCACTTTCGAATGCGGTCGCGCGCGCGACGGTGGCTTTCTTCGTAGTGCGGCGAGGCCAGGGCGTTGTTGTACCAGGCCGGCTCCGGAAAGGGCGCGTGGTTGCCATACGGCTCCGTGATGTATATTTCCGAGGACGCCCAGTGGTTTCACGCGCATAGAGTTCCGAAACGTGACTTGGCGCATAGCGGGCACGACAAGCGCGACCTCGCAGGTCTCTGAAGCTTGGTGCCGCTGCTCCCTCAAGTTGGATGTGCTGACTGCTCGACGCGGGCAGAGGCCGTGGTCAGCATACGATCCGGGCGCGCAGCCCTCGCCCGTGTTCGTAATCCAGTCAGCATCCTTGCCCCGCCCTCGAAGAGCTTCGCAGCTGAAACACCCCAGGCCAACAAACAGAGGCTCGCCTCCCAAGGTGCTGGCATATTCATCGTGACCTGTCGGTGGTAGGAGAACACTCCGATGTGTGAATAGAGGCCATCCGATTATGGTCGCACCGGGACACACCGGACAGCCGCCGTACCGAGTGCGCGACGTGGTCGCATATATCATCACTAGCCTCACTGGGCGGTCCACATTGGGGTCGCCAACCAACATGGTCGTTTCTGTTGAATTCAAAGTTTCAGAAGTTCTCGCTGGGGGACGTCGCAATGGTGGCAGAAGCAGATCCTGTTTTTCATTCGTCATGTTCGCCATGTTCGCCATGTTTGTCCAAACCATATTCTGTTATCAGCAACTCAGTTCCCCCGCTTGCCACCTGCAATCCAGGGATTCGAAACCCCATGCGTGGTCCATGTGTCTTCTCCACAACAAACAGAATAGAGACGTGCGTCTCTCAATGGCTCGGCTCGACGAGTCAGTCATCTAACATCTTGCCAGCTATTAGAGTTGCGCGCCCAGCTTGAAATGCCGACCTGCATTGACTTCTGTTAGCCAGAGCGGTGCTTACGTGCAACCTTTCTCTTTTGACTATTACATGTCGGCGGGATGCCTGTTGACCAAGCTTCGTCTGATGCGAAAATACATTATATTCGCGTTCCAGGCTTTGGGACGTCATACTATTGTAGGTTGGATGTGCTTCTAGAATCCCGCATCGATGGTTCACCTCATAGACTGGGAATCCCAGAATTGTCAAGATGATGTACGAGGTAGCCATGGTTTTCCCGCCTTCGCCCTAACAAAGAAAAGTATACGCCGGCTATGGCACGACTCGAATGACTTTTAGGGTTATGCCAGCCGAAACCATGCTCCCGGGCGGGGAGCTGCGATAAAGTCTTATTTTTGGTATCGCTCTCGTACCGATTGGAGGTTGAGCCAATTCTTGGCGAACGAGACCCGATTCGATTAAAACAAGACGTGTGTTGAAGAGTTTCATGCCATGCCATTTGCGCTCGTCGATGTCGATCCGGGGGGTAGAATCCGAGTTTTCCTACGACGGCAATGCTTGAGAAAAAGAGGAAACTGCATGCGCGAATGCCACGTGTCGGGCCATTCCATTGGACGTATACTAACAGACTCACTTTGAGTCTGTACTGCCTGACGGTTGGAGAAATAAGCTTTCCGTTAAGAGTCATTATGTGGATGGAATGCACACACAAGGTTTCTCGTGGCGAGTTACCTTGCGCTTTGCCAAACTCAGTCCAGCTCGCTAGCCAAAACGGCGTTTCATGACATGTTGCCCCCCACCCTCTTCTTCGAAGCAAGCGTTGTTCTAGTGCTCTTCTAATGCCAAGGTCGCGGCAATCCTGCTTCACCTGCTGCATCTTTGCTCATCCTTCCTCAACGAAGCGCCCAAAAAGAGAAAAGAAAGAAAAGAAAGAAAGAATATTGAAACCTCGCCTCTATGGATGCCTCATCCAGGCCTCCTGGACATGTCTGAAGGCATTCCTGATATGACGCCGGAGCAGCTCGCGGCCTTCAAGGCCGAGAGCCGAGCCGGCGAGGTCTACCAAATCCACATCGCCTTCTTCGTTCTGTCGGTCGTGTCAGTGGTTGCCCGACTGGCCGCCGCGCGGCACTCGCGGCGGAAGATTGGCTGGGACGACTGGCTGGCCGTGGCCTCACTGGTGAGTGAAGACCATCCCTCGTGCGCGATCGCGAGCTCCCTTCCCGGTCTTTCCTGCGCTTCAGAAGAGAAAATCCTGTCGGAGCATCCGACTCACCAGAGTTAAAAAAAGGTTTTCATCACAGGCGTGTTTACCGGGACGATGCTCTGGCTCAGGTTCGGGCTGGGCCGGCATACGATTGTCGTCGAGGAGGAGGACCCGATGAACTTGACGCGGTTTTTTCAGACCATCTACGCCAACGAAATACTGTACCCCATGGGGTTGGCGAGCGCGCGAATGTCGCTCGTGATTCTTTATAAGCGTATATTCGGGCTTTTCAAGGCGAGGTTCTACCTCTACGGCCTGATGGGTTTCCTCGGTATGTGGGCGGTTTACGCTGTAAGTCCATTCAATTTCCACGAACCTCACGATCCTCTGTAAACCAGTGGCTTTTTGCGTGTTTTTCTTTTGTTGGAACATGATACAGTCATGTTTGCGTCTTGCCAAATCTAGAATTTAGATGCCAAGGAGACACTATGTAACATAACAATTGGACGCTAATCTCAATTATAGACCTTGCCGACCATTCTTGCGTGCAATCCAGTTGAGAACTTTTGGACCAACCACAAGAACTGCATTGACCTGTCCAAGCTGTACATCAGTATTGCAGTCGGAAGCATTGTGACGGACTTCGTGCTGATAATCATTCCCATACCCTACGCAATGAGACTAACAATGTCTCCCATAAAAAAGGCTCTTCTTATCTCATCTTTTGTTTTTGGAGGCTTGTAAGTCTTGCCTAATCCCTCGACAGCTCACTGGAGAAGCTTTGCATCTCCTTTTAATTAAAAAGAGGCTTATAGTAACTTTCGATATGTAGCAACTGCTTCGTCACCATCATCCGGTTGATCAAAGTAACAGCTTTCACTTACGCCGATCCCACCTGGGGAACTGTCGACTTGATGATATGGACAGGATTGGAGGCGTATTGGTAAGATCATACCCAGCCCTAATACGAAAGAAAAGACCCAAAAGAAGAACCGCCAGGAACTGATTTGGACTTATTATTGGCAGTGCCGTCATATGCTGTTGTTTACCGACACTGAGACCATTGCTTCACATATATCGTTGTGGTAGCAATTTCATCGACACCGACACCAACCCCGCCAACATGACCCAACCTTACGTCTACCTTAAAATGCCGCCACAAATAGCATCCCGCTCGTCCGAAGAAGCCCTCCAAGAATACGACTTCGTAAAGCTGAGCCTCGCCGATTTGCAGGACTACGGGAGGCGGTTAGCCATCAGCAGGATTGAGAGTATCCCGACTGTACATACACCGACATTGCCAGATTCAACGCATACTAGCTAAAAGATACCAGTAGAATTAGTCTTTAATACAATGCATCAATCCATTTTGTCCATAAGGACCATTCGGTCCTGTCATTTCATGAAAAGTATTGTCTCAATGAATGGTACCAGTAAAAGTCTCAGCAATGTAATTGCTGAATACATAGACATGTTGGTCATGTGTTCCGTGTTTAAAGAGATTAATCAGTATGACGTCTGCGTTCGATATCTTTGAAGTTTTGCCATTGCACTACTCGATTCTGGGAATCAGTTCACAGTGCGGCGCAAAGCAAACGTGATCTTGATCTACATCCACCGTGTTGGCCTGCAATTCTTGAACTGATTCTTGCTAGTGTGTGCGATGAAGCTGATGTTGATGAATGATAAACACTGTGCTCAAGTCGGCAGTGCAGAATGTCCTGTTGTGAAAACCCATGAACTGATAAACCTTACCCATGAGCAACGCCACCCCTTGGCATGCTGCATTACGTAGTGAAATGGCTGAACCAATGTAGACATGAGAAGCTTGGCTCTTTCTTCCCGGTGAAGAGGGGAGCTTCTTCCTTCTGATAGCTAGAGCAAACGATTAACGGCCTCTGATAGGCTGTGACACACATGTGCAGCATTTCAGAGGCTGCAGAACATTCCTGCAGGCACATAAACGTTGTCTGAAAGCAACAAGGGCAGTATAAGATCCGAGGGAACGGCAGTGATCTGCTACGTAGAAGCCACGTGCGAGAACGACGTGAATCTAAAAGACTAAAATCAGCATATGGTATGATATATGGTTTACATCGGGTATAGCCAGCCAACCCTGTCTCGCAAACACTCTGCATACTAGTCGAGAAATACGTGCTAGAGCTCAGTGGTAACTTATATGTTCCCTCTGGATGGTGTTGGAAACACTCGTTTTGGATTCAATCAAAGGGTCCTAATCATTTTGACTGTGGGACTCTGACGTAGTTATTCAACTTTCTAATTCCGTTCCTATATTGCATACTCTCTGAGTAGCTGGCGTTAAAACCTGGACTCTGGAGCTTAGCCACCGAAGTAGCTCACGATATATTTTGGCGGTAACCAAGTCACACTACAGCGGCTGCCACTTTCCCCGATAGATTACCTGGCCCCGTCAGCAGCAGGGGAAGCGTGCAGAATCTAAGTTGTAAGATGCTTCTACTTCTTGCTGTATCCGTACGTAGCATTCGACTCTATGTAGCTAAGCACCCACTCGCTCATTCGCCGATTACCAAAACGCATGACTCCGTCATATCGAGGCACGCAGATCGAGATGTATTCCCCCGGTCTGATACCGAGTGTTTCTCAATAGCAATCACCCATCGCTGGTACTCTTCATTGCTTCACCAGTGCGGAGTACCTCGGATCATGACTCACCAATAGGCTCTCTTTGATATCTAACGATTCTTGTTGATGGGTTCTCGCTCTGGTAAGGCCCCCGGCGCTGTCATGTCATGTCTCATTTGTCACCAGCCCCAGTCTCTGACTGCTGGAAAATACACCGAAGCGTCACCTGAACTCTCGTGGACTGGTTCAAACCGTTGTCAGTCGCTTCCGCATCGTGTGTCTAACCAACCAGGGGCCAGAGCCAGCAGAAAGCCAGAGCACCAAATGCGGGCCCGGCCTGCCGGTACGCTCGATGAGCGGAGTTTGGAGACACGGTTGTCTCCAGATCCTATCCGCCTTCGCTATCTGATCTATAAGCAATAATCAGCTAATGAAAGCTGCCAAACCACATGCAACCATGCGAATTGCATTCCATTCAGGATACAATGAATCCTACAATACCAGCTTTCGCCACGGCGTGGTTCGTGAGTCTTGGCAGCAGGCCTGCCAGGTGGGATGACAGGGCTAGTTTTCGGAAGATGCGCGAGTTCCTCTCAACACAATACTACATAGTACGAATAGACCATTTGGTGCATGGCCCTGGTCGTCGGGATCGTTGTCGGAAACAGATGGAGGATGGACGTCGGGAAAGGACCCGCGCGTGTTCAACTGTGGGCTCGTCCGAGAGCGAAAACGGGACTAGAACGCGGCCGCTACCTCAGCACTCAACCATACGGTTTCCGAAGGAGTAGAGATTTAGCGAACTATACTGCGAAGCACTCTACGCAGCGCTAGTCTCTTTGATGCGACCGTGGTTGGTGGCGGCCCAGTTAAGATACGACACGGGAAGAGGCGCTTTACCGAAATCCATGTACCGAAGGAGGAACAAAATACCGGCCGGCACCCAAGTAACCACAGTTTTGCAACTGAGGTTATGTGCGTTTGATGTGATGTGCGGTGGTCTTTCATGGGCGTGACGTTGTTGGTATACAAGAAAAAGTTTAATTGACGACCGATGTTACCGATTCAGGTGGAATATATCTCCCACTTGGTGAACAGTATCGGGCGAGGGCCAGAAAGTCAGGTCGTGGAGATGGGAACCTGAATCAAGTATGGGGCTGGAGATGAAGTCCGGTGACTAGAAAACCAAGGGGAACGATCGAAAGACAGGCCCCTTGGAAAAACAATCGTACATCGTAGGTCCTATGGAGGATGACAGGGACCACGACACGGTGCCAGACCCCTCGCATCTGGACGGCCTATCACCGAGGGGGCCATGGCCCTGTGAAGTATGGTTGGCGCGCCAGACAAAATTTTGCAATTTGCATACTGCAAGGGTCTCGGTAGGCCTCACGGCACGGTTTTCTCGGAGCCTCCACTCTGCAAAGTCCTTGGCCAAGGCAATCCAGATGCGTTAGTGTCACCACTCGACCATATGTCCAGGGGGTGAGGCGGGAGAAGAGGCGGCTAAAGGAAGGTGAAGAAACTTTTGCTTCTCGGCGGGAATCTGCACGCGGGAGCTTTTTTTTCTTTCTTTTTTTCTCCCTTTTCTCATTATCCGTCCCGCTCCCTGACCAGGTTTGTCATGGAACTCATGCCCTTGGGTCTTTCCGACTCGAGGACACCCGAGATGAACAGCATTCTGGACGAATAGGCACCGGTAAGTGACCAGCCACCAAGAGGTAGTGGTGATGTCAAAGTCTAGCTGAAACTCATTTGCTCTCGGACCGAAGCGTGGTCTCCGCCACGGCGAGTTGCAGCAATAAAGCACAGACGCCGGGAAGCACAGATGACAAGCCTATCGTTCTCCCCTCCCGCTCGCTCCCGCGCCCGGCGTCTCACTATGGCCGTTCGAGGGAAAACGTCCGTTGGGGTCTAACTTCTGGTGTGTGTGTGTGTGAGAGAGTGTGTGTGAGTGGGCTGCGTAGCCCAGTGGATTCGGGAGAACAGACTCCACCGGCGATTCTCCCGCTCTTCATGGGTCTATGGGTATAGTTGGATAGGCGACCGTTGCCGGTGGCCCGACACCAGCCAACTCTCACGCCCTGTAAGGGAAGTGAGATAAGACTTTTGGTCCCTTATGTAGGGGTAGGAGGTACCTTACTGACATGGGGCCTTTTGGGGAGAGTGGAATTGGACTGCATCCCTAAGCCTTCCCGGGCTCGAGGCGCATAGAGGGGAGAGGTCCTCGCTCAGCCATGCCGTTCATACAATTGTACTGTTGCTGCATTTCATTGGTGCCATTCGCCCAAGACGCCTTCGTTGGACTACCTGTTTGCTGCAAAGTCACTCGCTACTGTCCCGATTTCCCTGTCATCCCATTGCAAGACGAGGGTTCTGACAACGTGCACCCCCCCTCCCCCGATTAGTTTAAAGAAAGCACGCGGTGGCAAGCAGAGGAAAGCAAAGACACGAACGCACATACCAAACACACCACCACCATGGCGGACCAAGACCAGGTGCCAGGCCCCCTTCCCGTCATTATCATTGGCGCGGGCGTCAGCGGCCTGCTGCTGGCGCAGTACCTGCGCAAGACGAACGTCCCCTTCCGCGTCTACGAGCGCGACGCTGACCTCACCACCCGCGGCGTCGGCTGGGGCCTGACTCTTCACTGGTCGCTACCGGCGCTGCGGTCCCTGCTCCCCGAAGACTTGGTTGCCCGGCTGCCGGAAGCTTACGTCGACCGCGCCGCCGTCGCAAGGGGAGAGGCCTCTGCGTTCCCCTTCTTCGATCTCAGCACTGGCGAGCTCAAGGGCGCAAGTCCCCGGGCGCCAGAGAATCTGAGAATCAGGGTCACGAGGGAGCGGCTAAGGCGGTTGGTTGCCACAGATGTCGATATCCAGGTATGCCACGCCCCTCTTGGACTTGACATGGTGTCAAGCAGGATGAGTCCATGCCGCCACCAAAAGTAGTGCTAAGTCGCAGCGCAGTGGGCGAAGAGCTTCGCAAAGTACGAAGAGAAGCAAGGCGCGGTCGATGTTTTCTTCGAAGACGGCTCGTCGGTGACCGGTCGTATACTTGTCGCATGCGACGGCGGCCCATCCCGTGTCCGACGCCAGTTGTTTCCAGACCAGCACGAGAGGCACCGGATCCCGGTTCGGCTGCTCGGGCTGAAAGTGCTGCTGTCGCCTGACCAGATGGCACCGATTCAAAAGCTCGATCCCTTCTTCCTCCAGGGAACATCGTCTCGCGACAGCACGTTTCTCTATCTTAGCAGTAAGTTTACCCGCGCCACATTCGACAGGTCCCCGAAGGCGAATGTTTCGACCCCTGATGCCGAACTGGGGTGGCCCTGCTTCACACAATGCTACCTTGCGGCGGGAGAACCTATAGGCGATGTTCCATCTCTTCAGTGATAAAGGTTGCCCGCGGTTGCATTTGCGAGCCAAGGAACGAGGTGGCAAAGAAAAACAAAAAGAAGCTAATTCGAACGTTGTGTGTCCCACCTCGTAGTGCTTGATGCCCCAGGGAACAACGATGAAAGCACGGGACATTACAGTTGTCAGATGTGCATATCTTGGCCGGATCGACCGGGGTTCTTGGGCAAACCGGAGCCGACGGGCTACCCCCAGACGAACGCCGGCAAGATCGAGCTCATCAGGTCGTTTGCCGAAGGATGGTCGGAGCCGTTTCGCGGGCTTGCACTCGGAATCCCGGATAACACCGACGTGAAACAGCTAGACCTCTATGACTACCCTCCGCCAAAGGGATTAAGGTCCAAGGGAAGGGTGGTGCTGATGGGAGATGCCTTCCATGCCATGGCGATGTGTAAGTAAAACTTGATGCCCTTGAAACCACACCCTCGAGATGCTTTCGTTGTGAGACGGCTTTGTTTCCTACCCTTGGGCTTGGCTCGTCAAAGCAGGCGAGGTCTAACAGCTGACGGGACGCATAGACAGAGGCGAGGGGGCCAACCACGCCATTCTCGACGTCCTGGACTTCGCGGAGATCGTGTTACCAAAGCTAGATGCTAGCCTTACAGATTTGCGAGCCGCCATGGATGCTTACGAGGATCAAGTCGTCGCCAGAGCCCGACCCGGCGTGCTAGCTTCGAGACGGGCCTGCATTGATGCGCACGATTGGCCCAGAATATGCCCTACCAGCCCCCTGCTGAGCAAGCGGGAAATGAATCTGCGTTTTGATGACGAGTAAAGATACCCGCATGCATAGGATAGATTATATATTAATTGAGGATAATTGAGGATAATACATGAGGTCGCGGACATCGTGGTCTCTGAAATGGGGATCAGCGTCGTACACGTGTGGTGTGGAAATCTTTTGGCGTCATTCATGCCACACATTCGGCCCCCCCCAGTCGCACTCCGCCCCCCTCGCGGTGGAGAGCGATTCGCATGAGTCTGTGCTGTGGATGACCAGGTCTCCCTCCGCTCCCGTCCGTGATATCCCCGATCTATAGTATGATTATTTGTTTGCCGAAGCGGGACGACAGTCGCGCGTGAGATCCAACCAGATCCCCCAAGTCTACGATAGGAAGTGATCGCTGCCCAGCAGTGAATCCAGAAACGGGCCAAAACGCCCCATCTTTGTTGCAGCTTATCCGGTGCCCAAGCGATGCCCATCTAATCGCTATATAGACACGTTGAGGCGGACATTTTCTGTAGAATTACTGTTCCTAGCGAGGGGCGTGCTGCGTAATCTACAAACGCTCAGAGCCCCGAATATCGTGAATCTCTTCGCCGCGGCTCGGATGTGCCAGGCTTTTCTTGGATGTTCTCCTCGATGTTCTCTTCGACACGGACGCTGTACGTCATGGACTTGATGATGTTTCCCTGGAGGATGTTCTCTTCGCTGCCGTTGCCGTTCTTGCTGTTGCTCGTCGAAGCGAAAACGCTCTTGTTGTGGTTGACTTCGCTGAGCTTGTATCGCTCGCCGCCCTTTATCTGGACCCGCCCGTGCGAGGAGCCGCCTGAGTACTTTGAACGGTAGTTCTTCGCCTTCCTCATGAACACAGGGGCGAGGAACGGCAGAGACGACACGATGTTCTGTCCGGGGTTCATCAGTACAGCTCGCGGCTAGTTGAGACGGCCGGGGGCGGGGGCATCACTTACACCAACGTTGAACTCAATGGTTCCCCACAAAACCAGCATCGTCGAGTTTCCGTCGCCAAACTGAATACGGCCGATTTCAAGGTAGCGCAGGATGGAACAGAGGGTGGTGAAGAGACCGAGGAGGAAGATGGCAATGAGGCCGGCTTTCTTTTCAATGCGGATGTTGAGCTTCAGCAACACCGGGATGGGGAGGAGTGCCACGACGACATCGGATACGATGGTGACGACGGAGTATGCCGTGAAAGAGGGGCCTGGCGGGAGACACGTTCCATCCTTGAGGGGGTTCCATGACTTATCGACAGGCGTACACGCAAAGATGAGCGAAAAGGCGCACGCCAGGTGGGCAAGGAAGACCACAGCAATCGTGGACCACACCACTAGACGGTAGCTTTTCTGATCGGTTCCCTTGAGTAACCGTAGGTAGCTGATCAGGAGGGCAATCTTGAAGAAACTGATTCCGAGCTGATAGAACGGTCGCCCGGCAAAGTTGATGCGAGTATACTTGATCAGGTCCCCTTTCGGCCGCAGCTTGATCGGCAGACCAAGCCCGTATCTCGTTTCTAGCAGTCGTTCAGAGTCGTCTCAATGCCAGACGGTTCGATCGGATATACTCACGAGCAATAGTAAGACCGGAGTAGATGAGGGCAAAGACCACGGAAAGCGCCGACATCCAGTCGTCAGGCGCCAAACCTCTGGCGGTGTACCGAATCCACAGTCGAGAGCCGACAACGGTGACGGACAGAAAAGAAAGGACGCAGCAAACGGCGACAATGGTCGGCCACTGTGAGATGGCCTCGACCTCGGGCGTGGCGTTGACGACCCAGCCCATGGTGAACAGCTGCTTGTGGCGTAACAAATCCGGTCAATGTCGAAACGTTGGGAGCGGTTATGTTTGCTACTAGCGCCGGGTCGGAGTGAGATTGGGGGCTTGCAGACGAGTGTAAGTCAAAACCACTACGCTTCCTCAAAGACAGACAAACGCGAGAACCAAAGGTTCGGCAGTGGCGAGGTCGTTGCAATAAAAGCCAAAGCCGAGCAAGGTTCAAGGCAAGGAAGTGCGGTGCCAGCCGAACAGTACAGAAACCAAAGAAGCCGGGATTACGAGTAGGAAACACGGGACTTGGAACTGTAAAAAATGGTAAGGAGTACTCTCCGTGAACAGTGGTCTGACCCAAGAGGAAGACGCCTTGCACAATTATTGTACACCATGTCGCCTGCCGTTTCCCACGAGATCACATAACATATCCACCAGGAAAGAAAAAAGACGGATACCCCAACCAGGTAGCTTCTCTTGTCTCAGGAGTCTGGAAAGATATGGAGTTGCTTGCAGGCTCCATGCCGACCCCTAGTTAGCGCCGCCCAAGTCATGACCTTTGGGTAGTCGAGGACGAGGTTGAGGCACGCTGTAATAGGCCGTCGAAATGTCAACCATCGCCAGGGTTGCCAATATGGTTCAATATTGTTAATTTTATCGGGGCCGGGCGTACCGGGGTCGGTGCAAACTGGGCAATGTCCGCATAGCCCAATGAAGGGGGCTCCTCAAGGTCATCGGCATGGAGAGGAGGAGCCTCATGTAGACTTCGGACCTATTATGTTGAGTACTACTTAGTAGGCGTGATGATTATTCCATGTTTTATAACTGTGTTATTATTATTGTGTACCTGTGGGATTCTAGAATGACCGCCTTGCAGACATATCTCAGTAGGCTTGGGATCGAGGGGAGAAACCAATGATGCCACTCCAGTTACGCCGCGTGGGAATTCGCTCTGGGGTGGTCGGTCGAATGGTTGGTTCCATTGGAGGGGAAATAAAAAGGACTGTGCAGGGGTAAAGGGGCCAATGAGAATGGTAGGGACTGATTGCTGGACGATTTCGTTATTCATTGACGCTTGATATCTACCATGGCGTGTAGCCCGCCAAGGTCGCAAGTCTGGATTCCGAACGTAATAACGGACATTTTCTGGGCCTCCGACCTGGCTTCCGTTACGCAACAGCCAGGGGTTTAACATCCGAAAGGTAGTTGATGTAACTGGGCGCAGAGAGGTTGACCGGGCAAGACGTCGAGATCGCTTTCGTAACGGCGTGATATTACTGACGAGAACGATGTAGTACGTAGCATGCGTATGGTGGCAACCCCTCCAATACCCCTGTGCAAGGGTCTAACGGAAGAGACAGTATACTTCCACACTACATGGAGACATGGACCTGGTACAGCCAAGCGAATTAAGCGGCATTGCGTTTTGCTGCAGACTGCGGGCGATGGCATTCAAATTCGCCGCCGCCCGGGCTGGCTTGCATATAGGCGAGAAGATGAGGCAAAATTTCGCACTGCGGAGGTGTGCGGGTGTGTGTATACGCATGCAAGACGCCGGGAACAAGCCCGGAAAGTTTAGCATCGTTCGAGAACAATTAGAATTGGCCGCACCTCCGTAGTAGTTTGATGTCAGTTAGAGCTTGCAAATGGATATGCGCGGCACCCTCAATATCGCCGTCCACACCGACCCAGCCGGTCCATCCTTGGCGAGAATCCTTCAGACCACCGCCGCCTCTTCCCGACGAGAAACCCTAATTCCTCTTCCCTGGGCTGATTCCTTGGGTTGATGACTCGTGGCCTCTCTCGATAAGAATCCGAGGAAATGCGAGGAGGCAGACAGGGAGAGGATACGATCCATTGGTCATTGGTGGACGACTGCTAGGTCCTGGTCCCCACGCCGGCATCGAGAAGAGGGGGGGCCGTTTTACAGAGAAATTGAAAGGACGAGTTAGCATAGGCGTTTGACCAGAAACCAGGTAGGTGGGGGCGATGCAGCTGCGTGTGAACGGGACGCTGCTTTTATGGATCTTGAATGGAAGAAAATCGAACGGCTGGCCAAGCCCCGGCTGCTGTCCGGCTGCGATCCATGGCTGGCAATGCGCCGTC
Source organism: Colletotrichum zoysiae (assembly GCA_030867305.1). Classification (NCBI taxonomy): domain Eukaryota; kingdom Fungi; phylum Ascomycota; class Sordariomycetes; order Glomerellales; family Glomerellaceae; genus Colletotrichum; species Colletotrichum zoysiae. The sequence continues at coordinate 109,333 of MU842915.1, read as the reverse complement.
CATCGAAGATCCGGATACCTACTCCTCACCTCGCATCGTCGAACTGGAGGTCCAGGCCAACCAGGCCATGTCGGGTTCGACACACCCGGTCTGCCGGGGTTGCAACGCCAGTGCTCCGACCCAAGCCGGGGGCCCCCGACCCCCTTGCTCCGACCCGCGCGCACACCCCAGTAGATTCAGGCGGGGATCGAGGAGCTGCGCTGGGTGGACGGGTCCCTTTGAACCATTCGATTGTTTGCGCCGGTTGCTGGTTATGATGGGTTGGTTATACGAAATATTCCCTCGAATATTGATTAGTGCCGACATGGGTATGATCGTACAAAGGTGCGCGGTCTGAAGGTTCTCATATACGTCCTAGAGAGGTTGCATCGCATCCCACATCCCGGATATACGGACGCCATCAGTCGAATCACCTTTTGTCCTTCTCTACTGTCTTTTTCGTACCCTATTCGTCGTACCATCGTTCCAAAGCCCCCCCCCCCGTCATATCATTATTTTGTTGCCATCTCTTCACATCTGACACCTACGCACATTGCACGATTTCTGCAGCGGTCTTTACACTTTCCAAACCCGCAGGTGCCTTGTCGAGTACAAGACAGACGAACAGACAGCGTTTCCGTCGCTTCGCCCATTCCGTCACTCGCTGGCCTGATATATCGAAGGCCAATCCTTTGCCGTCTTTCCTCCTTTCTCGATCACCCCTTTTCAACTCTAGGGAAACCAACTCCGCAATGTCTGCAGAAGAGAAACAGCCCGAGGACGTCGCGAGCACGACCTCGTCCGACGCGAACGCGTCTTCAGGCAATGTCGATGCCGCGTGGAAGTATCTCAACGACCACCGCGATGCAGGGGACGACACGAGCTCCGTCGACATCAATGCGCTCAGGCGCAAGATCGACTGGCGCATCGTGCCGCTGATGTTTCTGTGTTACACCATGCAGTTCTTGGACAAGGTCATCCTCAACGTACGTTTTCCTTTTTAATAGGCCCCGGGAATCCCCTTCGGAATCACAAACTAATCTGCTGCGTGGCGGTAGTACGCTGCTGTGATGGGACTGCCCAAAGACCTGAAGCTGGTCGGCAACGAGTTCTCCAACATCGCCACCTTTCTCTTCGTCGGTCTCCTCTGCTTCGAGATCCCCAATAGTGCGTAACCCAGTCCCTTACATCCTGCTACAAGGTGAAATGGCCGAGAAGATCGAGTGATAAGACGTCACGCAAACGGACAAAATATATGGGCAAACGCTGACGATCTTCCCCAGTCTACTTCCTCCAAATGGTCCCGGCGGCCAAGTGGCTGGGCTTTAACGTCATTCTTTGGGGTACAGCCACTGCCTGTGGTGCCGCCGCGCACAGCTACCAGACACTCCTCATCTCGCGCGTTTTCTTGGGTATCTTTGAGGCCACCATCGGCCCGTCGTTGATGCTCATCAGCTCCCAGTGGTACACCAAGTCTGAGCAGGCCCCGCGCTTCTCCTTCTGGTACCTGGGTCTCGGCCTGGGCCAGATTCTCGGCGGCGCCATCTCTTACGCCTTCCAACACATTTCTCCCGGCGCCGCCCTCGCGGGATGGCGCATCATGTTCATTGCGCTGGGCTGCTTCACCGTGACAATCGGCATCTGCACAGTCATCTTTGTCCCCGATACCCCCATGAAGGCGACTTGGCTCTCCGACACGGAGAAGGTCGCTCTGTTGAAGCATGTCAGTGTTAACCAGACCGGTATCGAAAGCCGCAAATTCCGCCCCAAGCAGATACTCGAGGCTTTGATGGACCCCCAGATGTACCTTTTGACTCTGGCCGTTGTTCTCGTACGTACCGTATCCCTATAAATACAGGTTGCCTTAGCTAACACCCTAAAGCTTTCCGTATCTAGCGGCGTTATAACCACCTACTCGGCCACTCTGATCCGCAATCTCAAATACGACCCGAAGACTGCAGCTTTGATGAACATGCCCTCTGGTGTTGTCAGCATCTTCTTCACTCTCCTCGTGGGCTACGGCATCCGTTACACGTCCAACCGGTGGGCGTGGATCGTGGCTTGCATCATCCCAGCGTAAGTCTCGGGCAGTAGTGACGTGAGAGAAAAGTGACTCACTAACAGCTTCCAGCATCATTGGCGGTGCTTTGATGTCTTTCCTTCCCGTCAGCAACCGCGCGGGCTGTCTGGCAGGCATCTACCTCGTCAACGCAGTTGTTGCGCCTCTGACTGTTTTCTACGCCGTAAGTGGTCCAAGAATCTGTAGAGTTTGTTAACGCCCGCTAACGTACATCCAGTGGACTGCTGCCAATTTTGGTGGCGCCACCAAGCGCGCGTTTGCCGCTGCCATCATCTCTGGCTCTTTCTCTCTGGGCAACATCATCGGTCCCCAAACCTTCCAGGCCAAGGACGCGCCCGAGTACCGCCCGGCCAAGATCGCCGTCATGGGCACTCAGGCCGGCTGCGCCGTTGTCACCCTAATCCTGTACGCCTACTACCGCTTCGAGAACAAGAGACGCGGGGCCATCAAGCAGTCCGAGGACGCTTACATGGCGCCTGAGGTTTGGCAGTCTATGACGGATAGGGAAAACAAGTCGTTCCGCTACACCTACTAAAGCGGAAGGTTCGGGCTTAGGCGGAGATATTCAGACGAAAGTGAATACCCGTAGGCTGTAACCATTCGTGGATACTTCAACTATTGGCGGGAAACCCCTTCTTGTACATTATTACTAAACCCGAAAGTGGCCAATTCAATCGGGAGTACACCGAACATATCGTCGTCCGTGGGTTCTGGGTTTCAGACGAGGAGCATGGGTGGCATGGTGAGGAACCAGCGTCGTAGCTTTTATTTCTTGAAGTTTTCGGGCACTCGTCGTTAACCGTGTCCGATTTGCGCCCTCTGCTTCCTGCCGCCAAGGAAACGATATTGAGCTGAATGAAATTGAGAGCGACCAAAGTGCCGCTGCGGATTTTTCCCAGCATCATGTCGAAGTCTAATTTCGGCCGGACGATCTCTGCACTGCCCGCAACCTTCACCAAATCGGGTCTTCCATCCGACGCGTATCCAGCGCCGCGTCCTTGGGGCTCGCCTTGACGCCGTGCCATGGACCGTACTTCAGACCGCAGGACGGCCGGCTATCCGCGTCCAAACACCAATCGGAACTCGAGTATCAACGGATGGCAACTTTGTTCATGATTTCGCCATAAAATACGCGTAACGTTGCAAGGGTAGCGCTTAATACCACTGCATGCTTGCGAACCGCACACTTGATGATGCTTAAAAGGCGGCCATTGTTTCCCGTCCATGTTCCCTCTGCCACAAAAGGATCGTTGTATTTAGTGAACAAGCCATGTGCAATGGCCGCTTGCTGTTGGCCTTTATACTGGGGTTGAATTGGCCGCTTGATAATACCTGTAATTATGCGCTCTCCAGCGACAAACCCGGTACGCATCACATATATAGTGCGCCATTTACATGCGCCATCCTCATGAGAGCAATACTTCCCTAAGAGAACCTCTAGTCTGCTTGAATCCTGAGAAGGCTCTGGAACATTCTGTCAAGCAATCTCCGTACAGATAGGATGTCAAAGTATTCATCGTTTGTAAGGGGCTACTCAAGAGCAAGGTGCGAACCTTCAGACGGGGCCGTTTACGGTGACCATTTATAAAAGCTAATAGAGAGACGTTCTTCAACACTCCTACCTTGTTCGACTTTAGCATTAATTGTTCCTCAGACCCTTCCGGAAACTAGATTAACCGACCACGGCAATTCAACTCTATTATCCCTTGTGGGTGGTGTCAAACGACTGCGAAGAAGGCCAGACACATCATACTCCGTCCAATTTGGTACTTTAGAGAAATCGGTGTAAACCGTAGGCCTCTTCTACCCAATCGTCTACTACATGAACCGGGAGACCTGGGCCTTGGACGACGATGGACCGATAGTAAGCCAAGCCAAATTTCGCTTCTCGATTTCGCGCAATCGGCGCCGAACTCAACGCCTGATGCCTGCAATAGATGACGCGAGTGGGAATGCGGAGTAAAGAGACATCAGAGACCAAGTGGACACCAATGGCAACGCCATTTGCGCAGAAATAAGAGCCTGATTCGTCAGAAGAGACGTGTAGCCCGCTGTGGCGCAGTCAACTTCAGATGGAAGAGGCTTGGCTTAGAAGTCCCAACCGCCGAACGGTGGACATGTTGATCCAGACGTTGTGAAATCAGGTGGACGGATCTCTAACAGTTTTTGTTCATGGCCAATGCCTGGCTGTCAGAGTTACAGGGACCCATGGCTTGCTTACTTTGATAGGCCCTTCTCCTGCCCATGCCAGTCTTTAGAAGCCCCAGTAGGCATCCTAGTGGACGGCGGTGCGTCTCAGGTGAGAAACTCTTCGTGGACCGCCAGTGTCAGAGTGAGATCTGTTGACTAGCTTTGTCATCTCCTCTAGACAGAAAACTCTAGATCTCTGGGCAAATCTTCCTGCTCTTACCTGTCCGTGACAAGGAATAATTGCTTCTTGTCTTCCGCCATCTTAGTTGACATTGCGTCCTGCTGGTATACCGACAGATGCAGATGATGCGGTTAGCGTTCGGCAGGCTCGGTCAGATGCCAGAAGCCCACATCAATGGCATCCCACCGGCTCATGATTGCGGAGTCATGTCAGTGAAGTACATGTAATCTTCTAGAGCCTCATCGACCAATCGTTGGGGAATTATGTCTTTTCGAAGTGCCGTAACTAGCTTAGCGTATGTCCACCCAGGACAGCTCTTTCGGAACCAGGAGAGATCCAAATCCCAACACCATTACACTCCACGCATCCGACTATCTTGCATGTTCGAGTTCTCTCCAAAGGCCTTACTTCAGGTCTATTATTCTCCTCGGAACCAACTCCGGTGCTATGGATCTACATATTTATTGTGCTGGAGGTACTCAAGATGCCTTATACCTGCGACCTTGAAGGCTGCGGCCGATCATATCTTCGAAAAGAACACCTTACTCGACACAAAAAGGAACATGCTGCTACGTTTCCCTTCTCGTGTCCATCATGCGAAACAAAGTTTTCAAGAGGGTATGTTTGGCGCCAGTTATCCACACTTCCTGCCTCTTTGCCGATTCAGTAGAATTACCCTCCCGATGTGTCGTATACCCAACGCAGATATGACAACAGACTGACTGACAGACCTTAATAACCAGGGACACACTCCGCAGGCACATGGTACTCCATGGCCCTTCCGTTCCGCCAACTCGCGTAGCACAAGCCTGTATTCCGTGCCACCGGACAAAGACCCGATGCGACGGCCGGCAGCCCGTCTGCTCGACATGTGGTGGCAAGAGCAAGTCTTGTGAATGGCCACAGCCGCGCGGCAAATCTTCGTCCAGATCACCTTCAGGGTCTTCTACGACTCTGGAAACGACGCCGAATCTCGTCACTCTGCCCGGTACGCTGACAGAAACGATGTCATTAGCCGACTTGCCGATGCAAACTATCTTACCGTCAACGATGTCGACGATCGATTTCAGCATCCCTAAATCCCAACAGCTTCTAACTGAATCTATGATCTTGCAGTCTCAGAGGATTTATTTCGAACATTTTCACCCACAGTGGCCTTTGTTACATCGTGGGTTGTACGAAACAACTGCGCAGCCCGGTTTGTTGGTACGAGCTGTAGTGACGACTGGTCTGTGGTTCGACGGGTTATCACAATCGAAAGACCTCTCCGCAAGACTTCACGATCAACTCCTAATTGAGACCGGAAACGAACTCGTAAGTAATGTCCTCGATCTGGTTTTGTACATTTTCTTTGACAACAAACCGATTTGCTCGGCACTACTAAGCTTGTACTAAAACATAGTGCAAGTGCAGCTAACAAGCGGTTAGCTCGATCTATTAGAACAGTCTAAACAAGGCTTACTGTCACCCAGCACAGGCTTGCTACCTGTTTTTCAAGCTACATTGATCGCGATGATTCTCGTGCCGTACCGAGCAGACAAATCCATGGAAAACATCATGATCACACACGCCATGCTGTTGGAGATATTCGAAGGAACGGGTGTCTATGATCAATCAGAGATCAACGCAGGATCGCGGCTATGTGGGCACAGCAGCTACGTTTGGGTCTTTCGAGAGCTTTACCAGCGGTAAGTTAGGCTAGAGCTTCCTAGTGCCAGCGGCAGACGACGGACGCCGGCTGTACTGGATATACCACCAAGGGGACAAGATAGGGCCCGTGTACTATCATACACTGAGTAAGTTGTAACTAACAGGGTCGGCCTACAGTCTAGCCGTATTTCAGTACAAGCTTCATCTCATCCTACAAACGCTATTCATGACGACACACCCCATGTTACGACTTTCGCGAACTGCAGAGCCTGCCCTGCTACGGGTCAAATTACCTCTCCCGCTGATGGTGTGGGACGGCCCAATAGCGCAATGGTGCGGCGGTCTGGTACCGGCTGATCCGGCGTTGTTGGAAATGAGCAACGGCAATGGGTTGCTGGTCAGCCAGATGTGCGAGGAGGCGATGTTAACAATGGACAACAGGCCCTTGGTTCCTTTGCTATCATGGGACCGCTGCTTGGGTATGGCAATATGGTGCTGGTGCCTACGAGGAAACGAGAGCGACGAAGAGTTTATCGAGAACATCAAACCTTTTGTTCTTGATCCGCTCAAGGGACATGGACCTGGAACAGCTTTTCTGCCTGGTTCCAGCTAGTACTAAACACAATAGATATGCAAAGACTGCATGTGGCTCTATCCTTCGAACGGGGCCATGCTTTTTCGGCTGACATGGTTTCTAATGTTAACCGGAATACGGACGCAACTCAAGTGTTCAAGAACATTGCAATGTGCTTAGATACTCCTCTAATGGAAAGCCCCCCAAGAGCGTGTATGTTGATGATACCACGCGACTATCCGCCACGCCCCTGGCTCGGTAAGTGGGGTTTCGTATGCCGGTGGGATAGGAGGATTTTGATAATTTCACGAACGCGAGGAGGGGGTGCTGAGGCATGTCCGCAACAAGACTGCCGAACCAGGTGGCCAAGCCCATGTGGAACGGGCTGTTTTTAAAATCAATGGTCTTGGCTATTAGTGCCTGACTGCTCTGGCTTGTGTGGATCAACGTCACACTTTTCCAAGTTACCCTGTGAATCGTTGAACTGGAAATGACGCGCCTCGCATATGTATGTTGCTATCAGAATTTCCTTCCACAAAGCGCAAGCGTACGAATGAACCCCGACAGATCCAAAACAATGCAAAGCATACGATGGCCGAAGACATTAGTATATTAGCTCTTCAGCTTGCCAACCGTCTGGTTGCACGCACCTTCATGACAGCAATCTAGTGCCTCTCGAGCCTCTGTATAGAAGGTACGTGGCTCGCGAATGCTCCCTAATCTACTAGTTACTGAACAAAAGAGTTGCGATTTTCAGCGTGAAGAAAATCAACGACATGGAGACGGCTGTCGACCATTGGTTCTGGGGACGGAACCGTGGCCGAACAGGCGAGCTCGCAATGATTCGCGGGAGGGCTTGACTTTCCGATACGCCGGCCGGCATGGAAAGAAAGGTACGTCTCCACCCGGTGATTACATTGATGAAACATGGGGAAGAGCTCCTTTTTGAATCACCATCAATCAGCGTGTCAACCTTGGACTTTGTTAGATTAACTCGCAAGCCTCCCTGCTCCTCTGCGTCCGATCCCATTGTCTTTTGCGCCTTTGCGTCACAGCGGACCCCCAAGTTCGAACACTCCACGTTATCAGCGATGAATTTGAGACATGCACTCGTATTGGAGGGATTGAAAAAGGAGCTGGAAGCCGCAGAAGAACTTTAGCCACGAAGCTTTCCAAGGATAAGTCGCCGATCGAAGGAACTTAGCTCGCACCGGTTTGTGTTGGCATATTCACTCACTCTCAGGGATTCGGGATACCATGCTGCATTCTCGAAACAAAGCAGCCAAATATTGATTTCTCTTATAATAGCCACAGGCGTCCTTTACGACGCTCTGGACTCTATACAGCACCCACGATTAGTCACCATCCACGCCAGTTGCACCAAGTTGTTGTCAGTTCAGCGTGACGACCAAGAATGGTCTGTAGGATATGTTCGCTTCTGGTGTAGCCCAGGGGTTGACAGGCCATACTTGATTGCCACGCGCAACTGGTATGAACGGTACCCATAATTCAGGCAGGCCTGGGCCAGAGTTGCAATGAAAGCAGCCCTTGGTCACAGTTGCTCGCCTTGGCCATGAGGTGATAAGTATCTCGAGCAGCCCCGGCCACGGCTGCCAATAGAGTATCCGGCATCCCAAATGTCCTCCGTTGCAGTTGTCTTGGCTTATTGTTCGTCGTCTTCAGTGCTCTCATCGGATTCGGCATCCTCCCGAGCGCTGATGTTGATGCCTAGTGTCTGTTAGGGAGTCTGAGGTAGAACGAGGGAATGCGCATGGACTGACCAGACTTGCCGCCGACGGAAGTGCTGCCATCACTGCCCTTCGTGATGCCAAGGTTGCCGCCGACTGGGACGAAAAAAGGTAAGCAACGTCAAGAATAACGATAGTGTGACACCTTACGGTTCTGAACTTGGCCGTTGGCACCAACGGTAATTCCGGCGTTTTCCTTGAACTGCTCCGACTCCTCCACTGCTTTAGGTTGTCCCTCCTTAGCAGCAGCCTCCCCAGCCTGGTTCTTCCCCCCCTCTTCGCCTTCGGCCTTCTGACCTTCTCCGGCCCTTTGACCTTCTCCGGCTTTCTGACCTTCTCCGGCCTTTTGACCTTCTCCGGCCTTTTCGCCAGGAGCTGCTGCTCCCTCTGCAGCGTTCGCGGTGCCGTTTGCGCTCTTCTTGCCTCCGTTGGCCGCGCCCAAGAATGCGTCAAGAGCGCTGTTGCCGGTCGATCCGGCAGGTTTGTCGCCCCTGAGCTTGAGTCCTCCAATCGTCAAGCCGGCGTTGTTGTTCGCGATCCGGTCGGCGGCGACATTGGCTCCCGCTTCGGTCTCGTTGGCCTTGCCGCCGAGTTTCAGGCCACCGATGCTAATGCCCCCGCCGCTCTGGAAGCTGATCTGCCTCTTTGTGAGATTGGGCCTATCGAGACCCGTTCTGACGAGAGCCCGAGCGCGGGTGGCAGGACTGCCCTGTGATTGCCGAGTTAGCCTGATGAGCCGAGCGAAGAACAGAAGCCATGCAAGAGATGATGTTCCTCTTGCTAGCATCTGGCAGGTCGATCGGGTTATCATACCGATAGTAAGCCCGGCTGGCTATCTTGGCGTTCGCAAAGCCCTGTTTGGCCAAGCGCCAAGAGAGCGCAAGCAGCCACGGAAGAAAAACGCATCGTGACTTTGATGAATCGAATAAGGTACTAAAAGTGCTAAGGTGAATTATAGTACGGCCGCACAGCAGCGAAGAAACAAACAGATGGGGTTAATCAGATAATACGTCAAGAAGCGTCAAGCCTCTGGTCGACTAAGATTAGAAAAGAAGATTAGAAAGATGCGCAACGCGAGGTGCATAGAGGTGATAAACAGTTTGGGGAATGAGGGGACCGGCCACTATAAGTCTGCATGATAAGATTTCGAGAACGTCATCCGGATCGTCAGAAGTGTGCCTCCCCATGTTCGAGCCAGCAGAACATCCCTACGACGCTCCAGCTGGTAGCGAACGGGATCTCAGAGGCCGAAGTGGCTGTCAACCCCGTGCAACCACCGGTCGTGGCATCGGGGACTCGCGTCGCGATGAGGCTCCCTGCTGCAGGCCCCCTGCCCCGTGCCCGGACCCGGATGTGACCATCCTGCATGACAGCTTTTACTCTGATGCCTGCGTGTCCGGGCTACCGGGTTCGAAGGGTGAGGGCTCTGCGGTCTATAGTCCATTTTGGGGCCCATCTACAGGCAAGAGACCTATCAAAACACACGTCAGGTGAAGGTAAATCACTGAAGACAGGACGAAATGTCAGGCGTGGTTGGTGCGTGCATGATAGCGAATCGGTTTTGGGTGACATTGGACGGCGCCGCATGTGCCTTGCTTGTCTGGGGTCGGAGTTTTGCCACCGCCTCCACCGTCGCGGCACGCCTTGGCGTCGCGGACTTGTGGCAGCGCGGGCTATTATTGGCATCAATCACTGGGGTCGCCGGTGGTTTGTTTGCTCTGAAACTCATCTTTGCTAGTTCCATAGGGGCCTGATTTTCTTGGATACGTTCAAGGACTGTTTGGGCCATTGCCATGCATTCAAGTACTTATGGGATCCGTTTTTCAATTTTTTTCAATTTCGTCGTGAGACATTTGATACATTGAGAATTAGAGCGCGTGCATGTGCACACAAGCATACGCACACATACACGCAGGTATATAAAGAGGACACAAGGAAGAAGAGTGTGTAGAGACCCTGCAAGCTCAACTGCAAGAGGCTCCAGGGCTGGGTATGAAAGTGCTCTCCAGGTCGGACACACTTCCGCCAGCCGTGCTTGGGTTTTTCATGTTTCTTTAGCCAGGAATAGTACACCAAACCACCAACATTCAAGAAGATTTGCCTCAACCAAGACACATCAATACACTTTCGTCTCAAGAAATATAACTCCGGTTTCTGTTTTGCCACGTGACGTGTGAGGAGGTTGTTCGCATTATCCGAGGGGGGCCTTGTCAGAGAAGCGATTCCCACTTAGCAGTTGCAGGAACCAGTGGGGGCCATCTCCAAGGGCAGGTAAGTGGTGCGGTAGATGGTGCTCGTCACGTCGTCGCCGTCGTCGCCGTCGTCGTCGTCGCCGCCGGTCGGGGAGGGGGCCTTGGTGGGCTGGGCGAAGGCGAAAGCGGCGTCGTCGGGGTGGTGGGGGGGCTTGGTGAGAGTTACGGGGTGATTGTAGTCTGCGGCCCAGCCAATGATGTCAGGACAAGTGCCATGGAAGACGGGTGCAGAAGTGGTTTGGGAGGACGGCGCGGCGGAGGTCGTGATCTTGCTCTGGGCCGCCGAGAAACCGCCCGTGGCCGCCGCGGTGGAGTTCTTGGAAAGGGTCTTGCTCACCGTGACAGTGACGGTGCTCGGCGGCGCACAGGTGGAGGGCGAAGCCGGGGGCAGCGGGGTCGGGCCTGTGCAGTCGGCTCCGGAGATGGAGAACTTGGGCGTCTGCGCGTAGATGACGAAGACGTTGGTGCCGTTGATGGCATTGCTGTGACATGTTAGCCCGCTTGTCTCTCTCTCTCTCTCTTCACAGCTATCAATGTCCTTGTTGGCGTCGTCTCAGGTACAGTGCACGCTCCGCTTTTCATCTAAAGATGCAGGGTTTGCGAAGCATGACCTGGCGATTCCACCCCTGCCTAGAGATAGACTAATGGGGCCACCAGCTCAGGGGCCGAGGGCCGAAGGCTGGCCAAAGGAGAACAGCGCAAAGGAAAGAAAGGGAAAAAAGAAAAAAGGGAGGGGGGAGGGGCAGAAAAAGAAACTATTCGCACAATTGGTAGCCGGGGGAGTTTATGGCGGCGCAGGGAACATCGACGGAGACGGCACCGGAAGAGGTGTCCACGTTTTCGGCCACAACAGTGTAGGAAGGCGGCCAGTTGACAAAGTTGACGAGGAGAACGCTGAAAGTTGAGGGGTCCGTATCAACAGTGTTCCAGGTCAGCTTGTAGCTGGATCCCTTGGTGACGGTAGAGTTCAATCTCGGGCTGGTGAACTCCATGGCGGAGACCAAGGGGGCCGCGAGGGCGAGAGCAGTGGCGAAGAAACGCATTTTGGTAGAGTTTGACGGATCCGGACTGGAATACAAAAGAGTGACTGGGATCGGTTGAGGGAACAAGAAGAGAGACTTCGAGGGAAGGGGGGGGGGCATCGTGGCCATTATGAGCACTTTTGGGGGCCTTGGGAGAACAGCAGAAAGACCCCCCCAAGAACCGGGAGATTGCGTATAGGCAGGCAGCCCCCTCAGATGTGCTCCGTGCCGCAATTGTTGTGGATACATTGAGTGACATCTCGGCCGACGAAATCCCAACGGCGAGGCACATTCATCCCTGATTGAGTGCCACATTGCAGCACGATTCAGGCCTCAAGGCGCAAGGGGTCAACCTGTGTGATTTCCAGCGACGGCGGGCGCCATGTAGCATCACCTTAAGCGAGAGAGCTTCGACCGCTCTCTGGGAGGCACCGCCAGGGATATACCTTACTCTCGGCCTCCTTTCCGGAGTATGGAGTCGTTGACAAGCAGCGATCAGGTGGTTCGCAGCGTTGGCGTGGGCTCTCTTGATAAAAGGGGCTTTGCCTAAAGCAGACAAACCACCTCTCCACGATGACTGCACTAACCGCTTTTGGTCTATTGGCGTCGCCCGGCTGGTGTTGGCATCGTCTCTTCCTCGATTTCTATTCTGTTCCTGCGTCCAGTCTTCCAGGCACACGAATCCCACCGGACATCCGGCTGCTATGCGCCTATAGCATCTTCACCAAGGTACAGACGGAGTAGGCTGAACGAAACATACTTTGGGTTGTCACACTGCAGGGCGCTTGCACTAATGGGGCATCGCTCAAGACCTGGCAAAGGGCGCCAACGGTCTGCTGCATTTTAACTCGGGCGCTGAGGAAGGGAACATGATAAAAGTCCCACACGATCGGGAAATTGGGGGTTTGCCGCCGGCGCTGCACTGCACGATATGTGGTCACGGGAGCGCGTGTGACCGCGATGGGAGATTTGTGTCATTTTGGGGGGTTGCGACAAACGCCCATGCCGGCCACGCTCCTCGGAGGCCTTATCTCAAGAGGTGGGAAAGATTCACCGCTGCCGCGCTTCTGTTTCCGTATCTCATCTCGCCTGCCGCCGGGGTTGGGCGAGGATATCGCGTGCGCAACGGTGATTTTGCGGATCCAGATCCGCTTCAGGGACTGGAGATGCCACATTTCCGCCTTGGCCTGTGTCATTTCGGTCCCTATGTGGACCTCTGGATTGTCGGCGCCAACCTTCAACACGCAATATCAACGTCTTGAAGGCTGCATTCGCATCCTGGAGACATGGAATGATGACGGGCCATCACAGTTGCCCAAATACCGCAAGTCCGCTTGGTCATTATGGTCCTTGCAAATAAACTTCCAAAAACCTGAGAAGCCAATTATATGCGGCAAACGCGCCAAGCACGTCTTTCCGCTATGATATTATCCAGCTCAGCCGTTGGCGTCAAGCCTAATCCGGACTCCCTGGCGCCATTACTGCAGGAAAACACAAAGATATGACACTTTCTTACAATTGCACTTCCGCTTGCAGCTTGACAACACGAAGAAGCTGGTTGCCTGACACGCTAGCCTGCGGAAAGGCCAAATAGACTTCAGTCTAAAAGTTCGGCGAAACTGGCATCATCGTGCTCGGGCAGAGCATTTTGGCGAGGGTAAGACGGTCTGTCTGGTCTGTCTTGCGGCGGTGACACAGGGGGTGAGGGTTCGATTGCTACATGTGCCCTTTCCGCTGCCGTGCTCCCGTTCTTGCGCAATCTGTACTTGTGTCGACTTGACATTACCGGAGATGCCGCTCTGTCGATGACTACGAAGTAGCGACTTGAGACAGTTCAGAGGCCTCTAACACTAGTTCCCGTGTTTTGCCATGCGACAAAATTCTCCTCCCTCGCATATAGCGCGGGAAGCCCGGTGGAGGAACCTCGAGCTACCTCATCCACGTGGCCAATTATTGTGTTTAGTATTGGACATGATACACATGCTATATTTTCTCTGGCTTTCTTAATATCATCGTCCTTCTGCAACCTAAAGAGGGACCACCTTGGCAACATATCTTAGTGCACATGGCCGACAGGCATGACACGCTGAGACTCTTACTCCCCCCCTGATGGTTAGGATGATCACCCTCAGGGCCATGTACATTGCCACCTGACATTTACCTCTCTTGATTGTCACAGGTGCAAGCCTGGTTTTAACACAGCACGCTTATATGCCCTTACGGCCTTACAAGGAAAACTACCCCACTACAATCATATGTACGCCTCTTCAAGGCGACTTGTCTCAAGGAGCATGTTTCGTCAGTAATACAAACCCCCAAGGCTTAGGCTATGACTCGAGAGGATGCACATGTCGCACGGGGCGCCACTAACTTCCCATGCGATATAATTTCGAGTACAGTGAACATTTATAGGCGTTCACCTGCCGGCTACAACTGTTCTTTGCTGTCGACATGTTCTGGGAGACTGCTCAACTGGGTTAGGAGTCGAATGGACATGGAGCGTCGAAAACCACCCACCCACCTCAGAGCTTGGTCGATAATTCGAATTGAAATTGTCTCCAATGAAGAACAAGTCACACGAAATGAATATTCGATTCAAAGATATTTTTACAAATGCTCGCATACGACAGAAAACTACGTGATCAAACCACTTTCCCGTAGTACTGTCATTCTTCATTCATAAAACCGAATACTAGCGAAACATGACGGCACGTGAACGGCCACTGGCAATTTGGTATGCGGGTGTCCGATGCTCTTAGTGACTGAAAAGATCTTTCAAAGGCTATAATGTAAGGGGTTCGCAACAAAGACCTATTCACCTCGCACCCCCTAACTCTACAGGCATTTTACCACCATATCTTATTTAGGTTTCAGCGCCAACGATCTGTTGTTCCATGTTTTAAACATGCAGGTGCCAAGGCGTAGCACTTATAGTACTGCCTCGGAACCGTCGAAAGTAGGAATTTGACTTCATGTTTCTTCAGGTTCATTAAGCGGTCTTCGTAGCACCGCCCGGTGGGGGTTCGAGCTTCCTTATGATTCTGGCAGGGTTGCCTGCCACCACGTGATAATCAGGAACATCCTGTAAGGAAGTCAGTCGGCCGCAAAGACATGGTGGCTCTGTGGTCTGTGCCAGCCTACTTTTGTTACGACGCTGCTCGCTCCGACGGTACATCCTTTGCCGATTGTCACGCCCGGCAGAATGGTAACACCGGCCGCCAGCCAACAGTCTTCACCTACTGAGATAGGTTTGCCCAACTCCGGGCCGCTGGTGCCATTTCGAACATGCCCATCGAGAGGGTGTGTGCCGCTCAAGAATGACACGTTCGGCCCCACCAGAGTTCGTGCGCCAATGGAAATGGCGCAGGTGTCGATGAACGTGCAGTTAAAGTTGATAAACACGTTGCCGCCCACTTTGACGTTGTACCCATAGTCGATGTTGATTGGGCGCTCTATCCAAGGGTACTCGTGCAAAACGGCGTCTTCTTCCTCCTCAGTCGCCCCGGCAGGTGGGAGAGGTTGAGTGTTGTTTGTGATGCTGTTTTCATGCTGATAGTCAACCCCGAACACTATCACCACACCGTCGACCACAGGAGGGAATGGGAGTTGAGGGAGCCGCGACTCACTCTTTCCAGTGCTCAGCTATTTGCCTGCGGGTCAAGTCGCCAGCTCGGTTGAATCTACCAACGGCCTGGCCACAACGGCGACGGGCTGCAACGAGTTGTGGCGTGAAAGCGTAGTAGAGCTCGCCCCTTTGCATCCGTGCGAGATTCTCCTCTTCGTCAATGTTGGTCAACATGTTGATCAGCAAGCAGAGAAAACAATTGGCCAATATGATGATACCTATGACGTGGCGAGCCGGATTTTGTAGTATTGAAATGAATGACAGTAACAAACAAGACCTCGAAGAGCAAATAAAGGTGGAGGGAGATCTGTCCACTAAGGTAGCGAGCCAATAGAACTAGAGTTTAGACTGTCGACCCGATTTAGCTCTTGGCCTCTTGCGACACCTCACGCAAGTTTTTTGCGGGACAAACCAATCAGGCTTGAAACATGCATGGAGAAATAGATGTTTGCCTACAACCAAACGCCTTAATGAACGCAAACATAATGCGTAGCACACTATACGGGCCACTCATTAAGCCCTAGCCTGGACTAGCGGACTCCATCCCCAGGCACCATGGTGCCACTACCTCAAGTACTGCTGCTGTAGCCCTCAAAGTTGTCCTAATGGTGAAGCTAGCAAAGGTTCTTGATTATGTTTGCGGCAGCCCCAAGGCCGCGAGACTTATGTACAAAGACTTTAGTTCAGACGAGGGAAAGAAGGTAACATTTTACAGTGATAGGATAGGGCCACGAGTTTAATATTAAACGGGTTAAGTTGAGTCTCCGTTATATCAGGCAGCTGTGCTGGGTGGATCACATCGTTGACCTGGCAGTCGGTGCGTACTTATGTGAGATGCTTCTCATGGGCTCATCACGTAGTCCTTAGTCTTTTCACCGATTCGATGGATCTTTTCCAGCCAATCCTCAGTTGTATTGGCAACATCATTCACTAGTTTCTCCAAACACTATCCTAGGATCCTCCGGTTCATACTCTTGAATGCGAATATGCCAGAATGTCTGCTTGATATCCAGCCATCCATGCCGTCGACTCAACCTTTCTGGATATCTAACCCCAAGACTCTGCACAGATCTGCGATTTCGGTATGATCACGATGATTCCTCATTCGATGGCACCATGTCGCAGTCTTCCCCCCCTCGCCCTCCTCAAAAACAAACTCGCCTCCCACTCGCATCGCATCTCCAGCCTTCATTGTCTTTCCCGAAGGCAGGCCAACCATAGCGTCATAAACTCCTTTGACGAAGTGGGAGAGCCATCTTTTCGAAGAGTAGGTGGTTCTATTCCCTACAGCCGTCGTTCTCACCATCCCCAGCGCATCAAAGAGCTTCCCTGTAGGGTCCGTATAAATCGGGTACCGGCAGTTCGTTACTTGGCTATACTCGTCTATGAGCTCTGGAGCTCCGCACCCTATTATAACAAAGGTTGTAGGGATGTGGTGAGATGATAAGATTTCCGGTGTAATGATGGTGGACAGATCGTGGGTATAGGCCTGGCATGCCTGAGGAGGTTAGTTGACGTGGCCTGACAACCCTCATGTTATCTTCACTTACCCCGCAGAAAAAATGTCGTATAAAGACAACAACTACTCTCGAGATAGAATTTGGTCCACTGTAGAGGCTTTTGAAAGGACAAGGCTTGCCATCGTGCCCTAGAACCTGGAGCTCGGCGGCTTCGGCGAGAGTCCTGGAGGAGGGCGGCAAGTCGTTCACCATGGCATGTCCCTCAGGTAAGTCGGATTCCAACTGACTTGATCTATTATCTGTGCTGTCCATTTCGTTGATTCGAATCCCCGGATGAATTGTAGAAAACTTGTTGGGGCGCTGGACAAAGCTAAATATGCTAGTGTTATCATGTCTTTGATAACATTAGGGTCTTATGGCAGGGAGACTAAGAACGTCTGACATGCATGGGCCTTAAATCTTACTCAGCTGAATCTTGGCTCTGTCATGGCAGCCAGAGCTGGAATCCGTCAGCTTACTGTAAGGGTCAGAAGAGCCGGGATACTTCAATCGGATCACTGCCCCAGGTCAGATGCTGATGGCCATCGCGACTAACGCATGGATTTTACAATGGATGATTCCCGTGGATATACTAAAAGTGAGCAAAATCATGACTTGTAGGGAATTCTCTTAGACTTTCAAAATTATGTGAGTTCCAGTGCGCAAAGTGACAGGATAGGGCCACTGAGGCCTGATCCAGGTTGCTGGGAAGTTTTGGGCTAACATTTAGTTGATGAGTGATTGACACGGAAAGTAAAGGCTTTAAATTTAACATAGTTTAGAGGAACTCCGTGATCAGCATGAAATCGACGTAGAAATAAATGCTTGCTGGATTTGTAGCGCTCATCAAACGAGCCTGATTAGGTGATCTCAGACCCGAGGCTACGTTCGCTCTTGCAAGCTTCTCGATCTGTAGGGTCGCCTTAACTCCACCCTGCCCGGATATTGCAAGCGTGTTCTCAGTTACGCCGATGCTTTCGAAAGGATTAAACTACACGTGTCTTCCTGACTCAGGGAGCACCGGTGTACAGCTGCTCTCCATTTTTCTTGAAGTTGCTGATAACCTTTTGACCATTCCGGTTCACGCACCAGTTGGCAAACTGATAGGCCGTTGTGGAGTTCTTTGCCTTTCTTCCGACCAAAAGGTGCGCTGGGTTGAGCAGCAAGTCCGTTTCATTGTCTGTCGATGCCTTATAGATGACTGCCTGATTCGCCAAGGCCTTCTCTAATGACAGGTATGTGCCGCGGTCTGTCAAGGTATATTCCTTAAGGCGGATGGCGGCCGTCAGAGCTTGAATGGGAAAACCGATGTACTGATGGTACCACGTAGTGTAAGGCGTTGCCCAAGGAACCTATAAGTCGGCAATCAGTCGGCTTGCTGCAAATGGTGTCCTGCATCTGACACATAATCGGCACTATAATCACCTGGCCAATCCCAAGCCATAGCTCTGACTCTTTGAGGTTTGTGGCTGACTTATCATAACGGGTTAAGAACCGGGTTGGAATGGTGGTGTTGGCGAGGTCGGCGGCCCCGAATAGCCTCGCAAAGAGAGTGAGGATCTCCATGGAAGAATTGACGTTGGCAGGGTTCTCGGGAGGGCCAACGATGACGAAATGGTCACGGAAGATGTAATATATCTTTGGGTCGACGACACCCTCCCCAACAGCGTTCCTCTCAGCGGCCGCATTGTATGTGATTCCTACGTCAGCTTCACCGCTCTGCAGGTACTTGATTGAGAAGGTTGTGTCGCTTAGCACCCAGCCTACTCGGAAGGGCGCCGATCCATTCTTGACACTTTCCTGGATAAACGCATCTGCCAAAGCTGGGAATTAATGTCAGTGTTGTTGATCATCCGTGGCCTGGGCTATGTTTCCTCACCCTTGACGAGCCCACTTTGTCCAGCGCCACCATTGGCAACCCTCAGAAGAAGAGGCGATGTGGTCGAATTGTATCCGCCATCGTAGATCTCCTTAGGATCCACAGCATCAATCACAGCACCATAAAGAACGAGGACGGCAGCAGTCAGCAAACGCATCTTGAAACAAGGTACCAGAATTATGCGGCGAGCGGCGGTCAAGATGGAGATTCTGTTTCAAGACAGAGCCATTGCAGTTTGAGTGAGCGATGGAGGAAACCAAAACAACTGCTAAGAACTTGTGATGGACCCTCGCCGTTTATGTACATGTCTGAAAGCCAGAGGAGGACGCACTCGGCCAGCCATCTGGTTAGGACTGCCCTCCGTCGGAGAGGGGGATCGGCGAGTTACTGGTAGAGAGGCTGGCAGTGACCCCGGATTTGGTTAGGAATAGGCTCAAAGGCATAGAAGGGCTTTTCTGAGGGCTTTAGAGGCAAAGTTTAAGGCGAGTTAGAAGCACAGTTACTGTTAGTGTCACAGAGGGGTGATCTCACAGATCGAAGTGGTGGTGCGCAATGGGATGAAGTGAAAGTCTCTGATATATGTGAAGAAGAAAAACAAGCTGTCGTGGACTGCTTGATTATAAGGCAAGATAACCACCATCCACCTATCTGCTTGCAGGGAGGGCATGTTAACGGAATGGGCATCCGCTCGGACGGTTCCATCGTCGACTGAGCTCCACCTGGCGCCGCTTGCGAGGGCTAGCGCCTATCTTTACCGAGTCAAGTGGTAGCGCAGCCACTTGATTGCGAGGTATCTCCCAATAGTCGAAGCTGCAACGAGTGAACAAGATGCCGATAAGGCTGCCCAGAAGCTGTAATGGAAGCAAAAAGTCTTTCACCGCCCATACGCACGCACCAGTAGTCTTTCGTCTAACCATTAAACCCTGCCCAGGGTACCTAGTTATTGCTACTATAGTTGAAGCCGCTATCTCTCTAACATAGGTAGTAACGGCTTCTTCTTCTTTCAGTTCTTCTCTCAACTAATGATAAACTCTTGTGCCTAAAGTTCGTTACCGTTGAATCCATCACCATCAGAGCTGCGGCTGGTTGAGGCCCTTGAGGCGCAACAGCGTTCCAAGCGTCTAGAGCCCTCCAGGAAGTAAAGAGGAAGGATTTCCCCCTGAGACCGCGTTTATTATGTCGCTATATACACGCAAATGGCTGTGGCATATATTGCTGTCGACTAGGGCATCGAAGCTTCACATCTCGACTTGCTCCATGTGCTTTCCCGCCGTCTGCGGGACTGCCAGCCCGCCCTGGCCCAGTGGGCCAGTGGAGAACATCAACCCACCTACGAAGATCATTATGGCCTACCTGAGACGATGCGAGTTATCACTTTATGATAACAGAGTTATGAGCCCGATGATCTGCAGCTGTTATAACTTATCATATGTTACGTGCGCACAGTCAATATAATGTTAAGCATCATTGACTTCGCAGGTTTAATTTCTTCGAAGACTAACAGTACGATTACAGACACTCCACCGAAGTCGGAGCCAATCGCTTCGGCTTCAGGGAGATGTACATGTACAGGTACCTAATTAATAGAAGATTGACACTGGCTGGATACCCCCCCGGGACTGTCATTCTAAAGGTTGATAAGAATTATAGTGAGAATATAGGCTGAAGTATACAGAGAAGTCTTCCACACGCCCTGCTGATGCATCCGCTAAGGTTGACTTAACTGCGGCAGCTAACACCGCTGCCAAACTATATCATACTCAGTCAACCTCAATCTAATCACAACTGAATCAGCTGGCAGGAGGAGATAAGTATTAAAACACTTCTCTTACAGGCCTGCTGCCCTCTAACTCCATCTTCTGAGGCTACTTGGTATTGTAATCAAGATACTCTTGATGGGGATTTGTTAGAGATTGTACGGAGTAAAAGCGCCAACATAGGTATAGTTAGGGGTCAATCGTCACTGTTAATATTCCATCCGATTTCCCCTTTCCTCTAGATCTTTTGTGAAAAGCCCTTTGATGCGCCCCCTAGGCCCTACATCAACTTGATCTGGCTCCACTGCCAGCCCCCCTCTGGTACCCCGGGGCACCTAAGAGGCTGATGAACGGGGCACGAAGGTGTGGAATGATATGATGAAGATGCTGTACCTTATATAGTGGAGACTGGTTTCTGGGACGATCATAGACAAATCAGACTTGACCTGGTCGAAGAATCACACGGCCAACCATCTATGCAAATGACTAACTAATCCAGCTGCTCGCACTATCAAACACAGCCACCCAGGGAGATGATGTATTGGCTGCCGCCAAGCTCCTCGCCAGATCATAACGTAGTATACTGCTCATTCGAGTAAACCGCCGTCTACCTGGGGTTCGCTTACGTCTACATCTATTTTCATTTATAAAGCTAGACCACTAGGTAATGAAAAGCAAGCTAGGCTACTTAGGCTATCAGCACGGATGCCACAGGCACTAAACCGAAAGGAATGAGTACACTAACGAAGAACATAAATATGGGTATGGAGATAGATATGACGATTCTAAGTTGGGTATGGTGGCAAGTATGTAAACGAATGCGGGAATTACTTGATCAATAAGTACAGTGACAAGAGTCTTAACTCCGGGGTACATGATAACCCTTCCCCAGCAAGAACCAGCTGGTGGAAGAAAGCCCAAGGCGACAGTAGACAACAATCAATGAATTCCTCCGTCGTTCCATTATACTTGAGAGTTATTTTCACTTTGGTTTCTTATTTTCTTTGTAACAATTGTCACTAGAAGCAAATTGCTTGTTATGGAAGGGGAAGATGCTGCGAGTCGATACATTATCCATGTGTGACGCCCCGGCCGGGCTAGTACCGGCATCGACTACCTGGTTAGGAGCTCCGCAACTTGCCGCAGTATTGGAACTCGTGTGAATGAAGTGCGTAATAACACCTGTAAGTCGCGTAACGGAGGTGCTATCTGGCTGGTGGATTTGCAAAACGAAGCGAAAGTCGTTGCCGACAGAAGCCCTAGAAAGACGACACGACGACATAGGCCCTAGCAGTTACTATGAACCACGTTCTGCCCCTGAGTTGATTCCTTTACTTTGTAACAAATGCTCATCTACCAATGGTCACCAAGAGTTGTCTTCAACCTCCTAGCAGTTCTACCCCGAACGTCTTTCCTGAAAATATGCGGTACTGTATGGACAGCAGTAGGCGTGCAAGCTTAGAAAACTGACTGTTGAATGAGGTGCTTACCTACGATGTACAGGTAAACACTGATAAAAGCTACGCGCTTCAACGTGGAGTTTTTACTATGCAATATTTGCATCGACTGCTGTGACGAATGGGAATGAGGCCTGAAGACTCAAAAAATGGTCTCATTGTTGCTATGCTTCAATTGTGACTGAAATCACCTTGTGACAACTGCAAACAGCTACCCGAATTCAGAGGGCAGCGCTCGTGTCTCATTAAGGAGATGTCAATGCCAGAAGCTGCAATCGTCTATCCTTCTAACTTGAGGCTTACACACCCAAATTTGGACGGAGATGTATCCGAGTTCGGGTGCTCGTTGCGAAACAAGAAAAAAGCATTTCTCGTCATATATATCGCATCGAAATTCTTTACCATTACTTGCGTGTCAGTTTCTATGCTGTCGTGTACTCTAAATAGTATGCACATTCCAAGATCCCATGTTCCTTCTGCCTTCTCCCCGTGCATCATGTTTATACATGTAGTTTTTCCCGCACCAGTACCCATATGCCCCGGTCGTGATTGTCTAATCAAGTAGGGCCATGCCTGGCAGTTGACGTCTTTTCTGTCATTCAATGTCACCTGTCCTACTGTCCACTATTAGGAGTTGTCCTCGAAATTGTGTACTCCTTGGTGACCGTAATGTGATTATGCCCAGATCCTTCATATCTCCTTGTCTTTGTCGGATTGCGCTTGACGTAACTGGCCTCCGATGCTACCTGAGCCGTACTGGTGCTCTGTATATGTATTTGTTTGTCCGAAGATTCGATGGAAGCTTCTTCGCCGCCGATTGACTTTTCAGGGTTGTCGGGGACTATGTGTTCATCCGAAGCCCATCGGGTCTCGTCTGGGATTGACAGTGGATGACTCCCGCTCTTGGGTCCCTTTTTGCCTGGGTAGCTTCCAAGACGATAGCCGTTGCTGTTTTCCATGGTGGTGTTTTTGTTGGTGCTTGCGTTGCGGCTTTTGTCGATAACACTCTTGAATAGGGGGTAGAGCATGGGCATGTTCGTAAGCACTACCGAAACGAAGGATTCTCGGACGGACCAGTATCCGGATTGCGCGGGGTCGGTGTCGCCAACCTATGGAAAGGGGTGTTAGCGCCAGGCATATCATCATTTCCGGGCTTAGCTTTGCCACTTACAGTTAGGATAGACACGCAACGCAAGATACCGAAAGCCATCTCGAGGAATCCTCCGCTGAACATGATGATGAGAGTAAGCTTCTTGCGCCAATGAAGCTTTGACTTCCAAACCATCTAAATCACGGCAAGTCAGCGCCTCCTGATTTTCAGATCATAGCAATGGCAAGGCAGAAAAGATCGACTTACAGGGAGTGGGATGGCCATCAGATAGAAGTCGGTAGCGGTGTTCATAGCCATGACAAATATCGTCTGGATGAAGGAGATAGCGGGCATGCATTTGTCTGCGGCTGGTAAGTACGAATATTTTTCTGGAATCGTACGTGTACTGTACTACTTACTTCCGGGTGCGGGATTGATTTGCCATTGGTGATCGAACGGTATGCATTTGAAGAACGCAACCAGGAGACAAGCAATGTAGGTAGCTGGCATGATGATCTTGGCCCAGAAGATGATGCGCTTCATATTGTGAACGCCCTCTCTATTGCAAGTGTCAGTGTCTGAAACCAGCAGCAATTGATGACGGCGTGACAAACGTTAAGCGCGAATAATACGCAACCCAGCAAGCCTTCAACAGCCACAACAAAGTTGTATATAGGAGAAGACCAATGACATGCGTCTTAGAGCCATTGACCCGCAGCCGCCACTCTTCTGACGCTGGGTCGAGGGCAGCCCGTTGTTCATCCGTCATGCCATTGTTGGCTAAACCTTTCCAATATGCCACGACGTAGTATGCTGCAACTGACTCGGCCGTATAAACAAGCTAGACCAGGCAGTCAGATACGTTGCTCTTCAGATTCAATAGAGAGAACTCACAGTTGCGACGGCCATTATGGCATCGTCCCAAGAAAAGTTCCGCCATCCCAGCGAAGAGGCCCGGCTGTAGTACCGCAGTCCGACCACAAGGTACGCCGTACCCTGTAGTCCCCAGACCTCTTGGATGAACCTATTGGCTTCGTCGGACATAGGGAAGTGTGAATGTTCGACAATGAGAAAAGTTTAAAGGCTTGGGCAGCGAAGACGTGCCCAGGTCCCAGCAGCAGCTGGCACCAAATATAACAAAACTCCAATCGGGGAGACCAAAAAGGAAACAACTGCGAGTGTCATATTTTTTGGAGAAAACACCATCCTGTGTATACGTGTGGTGTGGCCCATGCATCAAGAGGCTGAACTACCCAGCTGTCCAGACAGATACCGGTACGCTAGGTCTCATTACTGTTGTAATAGTGCCATACATGGCCTATCTCGGTTCCATGTCCCTGGCTTAGTGTTCCAAAGTTTCAAGGCACGTCCAGCCGATCACAAGGGCACTGCAGGGTATGCCCGCTCGGATACGGTGGTTATGTGATATTGGGAGCACCTCCTGGAGGCGAGACCCACAGGCGGTATGAATGAATCCGTACGATTGGAGTGTCTGTTTTCCAGAATTGTCAGAGGTTAAGATACTCTTGTCACTAGGCCGGGGTCAGTGGTCGCCGTCCCCAGTAACTGTTCAGTAAACTAAAATGGGGGCGTCTACCCCAGCCGAAGAAGCCCACTCAAGATACTGAGGTACTGATACAAGGCGGCTCCTCGTAAGATCGTCCACCTAAGATACAACTGAGGTAAATACTCCAATACAGTCGAAAGGACACAGTGCAAGTAGGTACCATGTCCGATACCCAACGCAATGGAAGGCTTCCAGATAGAAACGGGGACTCCTGTATCACTGAGATATGACACGGGGCGAAATCGCGTCATCGAAGCACGCTTATTTTTATTTTTAAGGGGGGAAAATTGGACACTGGCCGGGTGAGCTTGTACAACGTATTTGTCGTTGTGAGATGCGAAGGTCTGGGCAACGCCAATTACATTTACTAATGCGTATGTCTAAGAGGTTTCAAATACTACCCTTTTGGAGTACAACAGCCGCCTGACTCGGTAAAGAATGAAAGGCGGATTGAAGACAGCATCGGGTATGGAGCAATCGTAGCGTCCTTGTCCTGGTGCCCGAGCAGATTGCACGTTATCTCAGCCATGTCATGCGGTGCCCCCTGCCCAATTGTACGTCGTACGCGGCGTATCGCGCCCGAGACATCGTGCGGCGTGTGGCCAACAGACTCCAGTTGCGCCAGTCCAACTGTCGAAAAAAGCTTCTCCCAGAGGCGCACTTCGGAAGACGTCCGTCCCTACCGTCGGATATTAACGCCCTTTGAGGCTCAATGATAAAATGTCGTCCGCCACATGAAAACCTTATTTGAACCCTATTCCTTGAATATCACATAGGATGCAGCATGTTCGATTGTCTGCTTCTGGGATCCAAGGGCCCACTGAATGATGATTGACCCCCTAATGTGTCGTGAACGTGTCACACGGTCGTAACCGCAGCTGATTTCACGACCACCGAACGTTGCTGCTATACAGTGTACTGGATGACAACGCTTGAAGTAAAGATTACTCCGGCAGTTCCACCGTGCAATGAGTCATGTAGATATTCGACAAAGGTACATGTTACGGCGCCCGTATGGCGGAGATGGTAACCTTAGTAACTGGTTGTATGTAAAAGTGCATCAACACGAGCCTCGGACATCAGGGGGGGTTTCGATGTACAGCGGTAGACTGCCCCTAATCCAAAGTCTCATACATCTTTCGCTAGCGACATGATCCTCTTGCTTGATTGCCAAGGATACACAAATACCTTGGTGGCCGGCGCAGCGGCGAATCTGTCAAGTTTTGTTTTATCATAGTGACTAGTCAGGTGAATGGATGTTTGCGGACAGACGGAGTCACCTCCGATGTCCAGCATTACCATGTCGCCAGGCTATGAAACGAGCGAACCAGAGACGAGTAAAGAACCGCCAAGAAGTTGCATTGCCGCTCACAGACTGGAGACCCCTCCCGGTTCGTTCAATCCGGTTCCATGAGGGTCACATTCCTAGTGGAGTGGCCAAAAACAAAAGTAGCACTAGCCTCGGATGAACCCTGTCACATACCCGATAGTGCAATTTGGCCGGTACATTCTGATTTACACTTTCGACACGTTACATCGTTTTATTGAGATTTGAGCCGTCTTGCCGCGGCTTGCACCCGAACCCCTGTGCTGGATTGTCAATGCCAACCAGTCGCAAGAGAGAGAAGCTGTCTGATATCCTCTGCATCTGGCTACGCCTAGCGAAGCTCGTCTCTCCTATTTCACAGACCGCGCGCATCACAATGGCAGTTGTATCACTCTAGAGGTCCCACATGGCCCGGTGACTGAAGTTCCAACTCGGTTTAACAAGGTTGCTCCCGTGCTCCTCACTCGAAAGATCACCCAACAAGGAGGTTGCTGTTCGGGTTATCTCAAGAGCCGAGCTAAAGACAGATACGCGCACAATGTCTCCAGTCTACTCTGTACATCGTATTCAATTGCCGAAAGTGATGGACATATAATGCAACTGCGGGCTCCCAGACTCCCGCTTTATCTGTGCGTTCAACCTTGCACGCGGGTTCCGGGAGGACGCAACACCTCCGGCTTCTCACATCCGTGGGCAAGCTCGCAGCGTTGACCGGCTTGTGTTTTTCGCAATCTAAGTGCTTATTCTGCTGGTTGCACGAAAACGGCCCCAGGTGGGATGGCGTCGGGACAAGGATCCGGCTGTCCAATCCATTTTAAGCCACTCAGCCCATTAGTGATCGGCCATGACCTCCCTCCCCTCCTCCCCTCCCCCTCCCCTTGGACCCCCTTGACAGCGGGACGCTCCCTTGTGTTGGACTGAGGAGCCTACGAAGTACAGACTCCACATCATCTCCGCCAGCCATTCCACTCAGCCCCGCAAAACAGCTGAGGCCAACGACACTCCGTGCTATCTGCTACTCCTGGCTGAGCTCCTGTCTGTCTCGATCACAGCCAATCATCTTCGGACTCGAAAAACCCCTCGATTTCTGGTGGGGAGTATGTCAAGGAGACAGTCGCCCTCAAGAACGAATCAATATGCATGCCGACCCCGCGTCCTGAGCAGATTAGCATAGGTGTGCAAACCATCTCGCCTCGCCTTGTTCACGAACCTTCTTCTCGTTCCCCTTGCCTTCTCATCACTCAGTCAAACTTTAATTCCTGTGGCGCTCTAGCATCCTTCTTTGGCATTCCTTCTGGCTGAGCCCGACCTACCAAGATGGGTAGCATCCAAGTTCCCGAATCCAATGTTGATGTGTAAGTCTAGCCTCGCTTATATGGCGCAAAAGAAACGACTCACTAACGTTGTGTGACAGTCTCATCATCGGTGCCGGCCCCTCGGGGTAAGTTCCGCGTGACCGCCACTCTTCTTTGGCGTCCATCCAAGTCGTCGTATTCGCTAAAAATGAGACGCATAGGTTGATGGCTGCTGCCTGGATGGCACATTGCGGCGTAAAGGCTCGCATTGTCGACAAGAGAGGCACAAAGGTCTTCTGCGGCCAGGCCGACGGCCTCCAATGCCGCAGCTTGGAGATATTTGATTCTCTGGGATTCGCGGATCGTGCATGGAAGGAGGCCAATCACATGATAGAGGTATGATATGCCACTGTCCTTCTCCCAGGACGACTCGCTGACCGGCTCTACTAGATCTGCATGTGGGTATGTAATCAAGGTGATTGTGACATTCGGGGCATGACTGCTCACATGTCTACAGAACCCCGGAAACGATGGTGTCATTCGTCGCAGTGATAGAATCCCAGATACCATCGTAGGTCTCTCGCGCTTCCAGCAGATCGTCCTGCAACAGGGCCGAATCGAGCGCTTCTTCCTGGAAAACATCAAGAAGTACTCCAAGGACCAGATCAAGGTCGAGCGTGGAGTCCTCCCCGAATCCCTTGAGATCGACCTGTCCAAGGTCGACGACGACGCTGCCTACCCAGTGACTGTGAAGCTTCGCCACCTCTCGGAAGAGGAGGCCACGCCCCCTCAGGTGACCAACGCAAGCAAGGCTTCCGACGGTCTCTTCCGGAGCAACCTTGTGCTGGAAGACGATGAAGAAGACTTGATCAGGAAGAGCCAGGCCAGAGCCGGTGAAAGCGAGGTCGTCCACGCCAAGTATGTCATTGGCTGCGACGGTGCTCGCAGCTGGACCAGAAGAGCTCTCGGGTTTGAACTTGACGGAGAGGCCACCGACTTTATCTGGGGAGTCATGGACATCATCCCCATCACCGACTTCCGTGAGTGCCCAATCCCTCTTTGAGCTTGACCTGAACGAGGATTCCGTACTAACGTTGAAGCGATACAGCCGATATCCGTATGCGTTGCGCCATCCACTCGGCCGATAACGGAAGTTTGATGGTCATCCCGAGAGAAAACAAGCTTGTTCGTCTATATATCCAGCTGAAGGAGGTTACGCCTGATGCGTCAGGAAGAGCGGACCGGTCCAAGATCACTCCTGAAATCATTTTTGGCGCCGCCCAAAAGATTCTCAGCCCCTACAAGATCGACTACGAGTACTGCGACTGGTGGACTGCTTATCAGGTACTCCCATCACAAGTTCCCCTCCCAGTTTTGAACACTAATACTGATCGTTGCTAGATCGGCCAAAGAGTTGGCACCACCTTCGACGCTCATAACCGTGTCTTCCTTGCTGGAGATGCCGTCCACACCCACTCCCCCAAGGCGGGCCAGGGCATGAACGTCTCGATGCAGGACACCTACAATCTTGGCTGGAAGATTGCCCTTGCCGCCAAGGGCATCGCGAAGCGTGAGATTCTAAGCACCTACCAGAGCGAGCGCCGTCGCGTTGCCCAGGACCTGATTGAGTTTGACCACCATTTCAGCCGTCTCTTCTCCGGCCGTCCGGCCAAGGACGTTATGGACGCCGAGGGAGTCAGCATGGAAGAGTTCAAGAACGCCTTCGTGAAGGGCAACATGTTCGCCTCAGGGCTGTCGGTTGACTACGGCGCTAGCAGCCTCGTCGTCAAGGCCGGCGATTCGTTGAAGCAGGGCGACGGCAGCAAGGTTCTCCAAACGGTCACTGCCATCTCCGAGGAGGACTTCGAGAAGAAGCAGTCCCTTGCATCTGGTCTGCCTGTCGGCATGCGCTTCAACAGCTTCAAGGTCCTCAACCAGGCCGATGCGCGCCCGTGGCACTTCCAGGAGAGACTCAAGGCCGATGGCCGTTTCCGCGTTGTCCTCTTCGCGGGCAACATTCTGAACGCCGCCCAGAAGGCCCGCGTTGACAAGTTCTGCGCGGCGCTTGACGCTCCCGGCAGCTTTCTGCACAGGGCCACACCCCCAGGAGCCCCTATCGATAGCGTCATCGAGGTTCTCACAATTCACTCCTCAAAGCGCACTGACACTGAGCTGCTGAGCGACTTCCCCGCCATTCTGCATCCCTTGGACACTCACACTGGCTGGGATTACAACAAGGTCTTCGTGGATGACGAGAGTTACCACGAGGGTCACGGTGAAGCTTACAAGAACTACGGTGTCGATAGGGAGAGGGGCTGTGTCGTTGTTGTCCGGCCTGATCAGTACGTTGCTTGGATCGGCGAGCTGGAGGATCTTGATGACCTGCAGAAGTACTTTGAAGGCTGCCTCGTGTTGGGAAAGGGTGGCAACAATGCTAATGACACAAACGGAGTCAACAGGCATGAAAATGGCACGACATTGCCTATTCGATAATAGGTATCAAGTAGTGTGATGCTATCACCCAACTCTCGAATGAAATAACCTAGATTATCACAAAACTTCTTGCCAGCTGAATATTGTCTTAAGGGACATCGAGGTTCGCAGCAGCTAGCATACTAACCTCGCAATATCCAAGATGAAGTGCAATTCAGCACACTGGTGACGAGAATTTAGTGCAAGGTCTGAGATTACATGTATCATAGCCTTGGAAACGTAGGACTGAACCCACAGTAACCAGATTTTTTTTTTGCAAGAATATGAAAGTATTGATAGAAATAATTCCTCGAAACCCCTATAAGCAGTCTAGTGTAGATCACACAGTATGCATGCAATATTACATTAAAACATAATACGCAGCACTACTTATCTGTGCTATATCTTACTCTCTTAATAATATGTCACAGAATAGAGCGTCTGACTAAGGGGATATTGCCACGCGACACCGCTTTCCCGCGAGGCTCGCGTATTGACTCGAGTAGCGAGGCTGTATTTAGCAGCGAGGCAGTATTACACTACACTTAGAAGAAACAAGCCACTTTCAACCCAATGAATTGTCCCTATACGAATATCTGCTTCGTGATATAATAATAGTCTGGATGACCAATAGTAGAGTAACTACTAAATATAACTTGACTTTAAGCATAGAGCGAAAGACGTTTGAATTCTGGAAGGTCGGCGACCACTGGCAATGATTGTACTGTTAAACAAGGCCGCGCGGGTTTGTGGGCGGGCACTGACGTTACAAAAGCATTAGACCAACGTTTTCCAAGAGTTGTTGAAAGACTGAAATTGTATAACGGAGGTGCTGTTTGCTGGTGAATTGGCTGGCAAAACGCAGTGAAAATCGTAGCCGACAGAAGCTCTACACGCACACAATAAAAGGACAGCCCCCCTAGTAAGTGACTAGTGGTCCTCTTAGTACTAGGGTGTTCTGGTGAGAACATGCATTATTGTGGAATCTGTAGAGGATCTATTAGTTTGTCTTAGCTAGAATGCTTAGTAGGGCCTGTCTCGGGCACAGCCTGTTATAATAGTACGTATATTGAATGGACCCTCTCCTGTCCATGAGAGTCCCTTACGCGTATGGGGGTAAACAATAATAGGATAAACCAAAGATGTATTATCGGTAACTAACTACTAACATACAAGACTTGGCTGTTCGTACGAATATATATACTTATCTAGTCTTCCTGAGTCAGTTCGTACGTTCGGTCCGCCCAGATATATCCTCAGTCCGAGTATCTAATCTGTAACCTTTAATTAAGTCTTATTAAGTTATGGTTTGGTCGGACGGTCGTGTGGTGTCAACATTCTAACAACGTAATATATATAGAAGAGATATTAGATTTATAAAATTGCTGTACCTTTTACATAGCAATACATCCTTGCTAGATCGATATCTAACTAGGCTGCTCTTGGCCCGGCTCCCACTTGTTTGTGAACTATAGGGCTGGCTAAGTGGGTGCTATCAGGCTAAGATTAGTAACGCATAAAGAGGACGCAAATGAATTATTAGAGGCAGTCGCTATACGAAGTAAAGAGGTCATAATATCGCACAGGTAGGTAGTAGATGTAACTGTTGTTCTAATCTGCATCCTCTAGACTAGTCTACCCATACTTTACAGCGCTAATAGTCATTAAGTGAGAACCCTGGACATAGTGGATAGACATTACCCACGGAGGGACTAGCAGGAAACAAAGTGTATATATTAAAGATAGATACCCTAGGCGCCTTTTGCCCTTTGTAGGGATATCCTGAAGTTAAATAGAACAACACTAACAACAGTAACAATAGAGTAGTCTGCCTAGCTAGAGTCCTCAATTGGTTGCCAGACACGGCCCCACTGTTGTGCTGGTGCCCTGTCGGCATTTCCGGGGGGGTCCACTGCCGCTCCCATGCTATCCGGACTGGCGCCTAACATGAATCGGCTTCTCCGCGAAAGCTCATCCATAGTAATATATGTTCTTCTCACGCAACTGTTATTTAATACCAAGCTAGATTCCTCGTTTTACTCCCAATCGATTAACACCATTCCTTAAAATATTGCTACATCTTTACTCTTATCTTACGCTGCTATGAAGCTCTCCCTACTATCTGTTCTTGCAATTGCTCTCATTGGAGCAAATGCAGCGCCACCACCGGAAGACACCCCAGGCGAAAGTTCAACACCGGAAGATTCCCCAGGCGAAAGTTCAACCCCTACGCCGGATATTGAGATACACAAACCTAAATCAGGCTGTTGGTACGCAGAGTGATGTTTGAAAAATACCTGGGTATACCTAACATAAACAGGTGTGTTGACAGGGAAAATGTTGTTATGACTCAAATAACGCGAGGGGCTTGCGGATTGGGAAATGCACAAACTGTGTGGAGAGTAGTAGACCCTTCTACCTATGTAACTGTTGGGCCCTCGTGTTATGTTAAGCGCAATCGCCTAGGAGCTGTAAGTTCTAGGATCCGTTTAACGTCTTCACAGCTATTGATAAATCATTCTAGTTGTGCAGACAATATGGCGCAGCAGGGGCGCAGTGTTATGAAGATGGAAAAGACCCATTGCAAAAACCTGGGTTTTGGGATTATCTTGATAACTGGTCTGAATCTCAGCTTGCAATGAAGGCGTGGAAAATTATAGAGAAGCAGGAAAAGGAAGCATCCAGTAATTAGAGACTACTAGTTATTTATTAAAACTTAGTAAGATAAACAGTTAACTATAACTAAGAATCATAATATATTGATGAATATAATCGCTCTAAACCCCCATAAGCGGTCTAGTGCAGTTCACCCAGTAAATGTAATCACAGTACGTAAAACCCAATACGCGGCACCTCTGGCCTGCGCCGTATCTCAATATCTTAATGCAGTAAAGAATACCCAATAACGTAGAATCATAATATATAAATTTTTAAATAAACTTATAACTAAAGTTCTGATAATTATATAAATATTTTAATTAGATTAACTTAGACAAATAATCTATAAAATTATATACTTTATATTTATATACTTATATAGACTACTATAGATTACTCTATATAGATATATACCTAAGAAGTATATATATAAGGTCTTATATCTATTTATCGATATATAGAGATATATATAGGTATATATAATATAGTAAGATAAAGTACATCGGCTTATTATTGTTTTCTTTTTTAACTGAAGTAAGCGTTTAATCTTAGTAGTGCGGGCGCTCGCCCAAGATGGATCGCGAAACGCTTAAAAAGCAAGCGCGTACTAGACGAGGAAACTGATTAGGACTGTTGTATAGTATGACCTCAGCCTCACTCAAGTTCGGACTTCCGTAGCTCTTCAGTAATCAACTTTGGAACTATTTTTCATTTGAGATACAATGTTTACTGTTAATTTCTTGCTGATCCTAAGACCGATCACCTTAATATCTAGAAACTCGATCTGCCCAGTATGACGATCACTGCACGTGATTCAAAGTGATGTTCAATGTCTGATTTACAGCGTCAATATCAGATTCTGTTAGCTGGACCCTACTGTTGGATAGCCTCACCTTAGCGTTCGTTTCTTTGGGACGGTAGACATGTCTAGGCTTGGCGTAGGCTGGATCAATCCAGTCAGCTCTGCGGCTATCTTTTAGGCATTCCGGGGGCTAGTAAATCGAGAGGATTCCTATCGGCTTCCAGGGAATTCAACGTAAGACTAGGCTCGGAAAATGCGCATAGACCGAGCGGACGAATAATATTAAACGCGGAGGTACCATACAAAGTATTGGCAATATTTCTATCTCCCGCCAATGATGTTAAAGTAGCTATCATTGTGCAGGCGAATAAATGGAACTGCCTAAAAGAGATTCCATCCAAACAGGCTATCCGAGAACCATTTCCGGCTGCAGAGCCTCTGTACTTGCTTACACCGTGCAGGTCTGGAACATGCACGAGTGCCACGGTAATCGAGACAGTGCCACACTGTCACTTGCCCATGTTTGTTGGAGGTGGCTGGCTGCCCCCTCCATTTTACCTGCCTGCCTGATCACTTGACCGACATTCCCAAACCACTTGGCTTTCTCGACTGGTTGCCGCAAGTAATGACTGCCCCAAAAGATGCCCTCAACCTTAACCGATACTTATTGATAGACGACGTCGTGGTGGGTGGTTTGGAGTCTCAGAGACCATCGCCGACAAGCGTAAGTGATGCTGTATATTGCATTTGACTAGGCGAAGACCACCGGTTAATAATCCTCGATACTACTAGGCCCACGGCTCGAAGACACTCCATTATTGAAGATTGACTCGGCGTTCCCCTTCGCCCGCGATGGATCTCTACCGACTCCGATACCCTCCATACCCCGATTGTGTCAGTGAGCAACTTGTGGAGGCTTTGATGAAATGCTCGGAGCCGCCGGAGGGCATGGGGACCCCACTCCTAGAGCGCACATTTGACTTGATTGAGGAGGGTATGGAAACCATGTTCTTTTCCCAGCAACAGATCCATGGTAGATTCGGAAGAAACACTATTGCGGAGCAGATAATACGCTGTAAGTGCGAAGGCTGCAAACGGCTTCGAAGCGAATCGACTGTGAATGATACACAGTATGTCGAAGCGATCAAAGAAAAGGAAGGCTCATTGTTAGTTGCTGTCCTGGTCTACCTAGGGAAAATGCATCTGCTTTACCCACTGATCCATTGGGATGCAACCGATCCTTCAAAATCCAAACTGTTGGATATCATGAGGAATAAAGGCGACAGCTGGTTTCGATACGGCCAAAAGGAGCGAGAGATTTTCTTCGGCGCTTGGAAGAGGGCAATGGCCATGTTCTACCCAATCGAATTCGACATCAAGAGCAATTCGGACTCCGTTCGACGCTCGGTGCGTCCGTTTCATAAGTACGAAGATTCCGTACGCTTTCCATACTGGGATTGCAAGTCTCATAATTTCACCCTCGGGGCATTCGGGCGGATGCAGAAATTCCAAGTGCCCAGCGAGTATCTCAAAATCGGTGCAAAGGAGATTTTGGATAGCTACCCAGGGTCCACAGAAGGCACGGAGCGGAGCAAAAAGGTAAATGAAATTCGCACCTAAAAGAGGTCTATCTACGGATTACTGAGCGTTCAGCTGACTATATAAAAGTACCTTCTCGTTAGAAAGATGATAACCTCAGCGCAAGCAGGCGATACCTATGACGAAAACAGCATGGAGTCAACGATGCTACGGATACTAACGACAGTAAAAACCAAGGCCAAAGCGAATATCATCACCCTGATTGCATCATATCAATGGCGGAATAATATTCATTTTGTCTTTCCATTTGTCAGATTGGACTTGAACCAGGTTCTCCGAGAACACCAGGTACCTGAGCGATTCAAAACGAAACACTTTGAAAATTCTCTACGAGATCATTGGTTATGGGAGCAAACGGTGTTGATTTGCGAGGCACTCAGCACCATCAATACAAAGCTCGAGGACCATGCAGTTGTCACCCCTCCTAGCCAGAAGGGCATCATCGCCTTTCATTTCGACCTCAAACCCGCCAATATATTAGTTACTGAAGACGGAGTGCTCAAGATCACGGATTTTGGCCAGTCCCACGTCCGACCTCTAAAGGAAGGCGAAGATACGAACGGGGAATGGAATGGTGGAGATCTTGTGTATCAAGCTCCAGAGTCCAAACCATCACAAGGGGCCCTAAAAACAGCACGCAACTCTTACATCAAGTCTGGAAGTTGGGATCATCCCGAAGTTCGGGTTCCTCTCAACTACGACGTATGGTCACTCGGTTGCATAATGGTGGAAATCATGACTTTCATACTTGACCCAATGCCGGAATCGCGCTCAACAGGTTTGCAAAAACTAGACTCTGACCGACGCGGAGAAAAATGCGGAGAAAAGTCACCGGTCGGGTTTTTCAAAACCTTGGATGACGGCAAAACAGCATTAAAAGATTGTGTCAAAGATACGCTAGCTTCGTTGAAGCTAGAGCCCCAAAGAAGCTTGGCCAAGGGGAATTACAATGCACGAGTGATTGGAGTCACGGAACAAATGCTTTGTGTTGATCCGATGAAAAGACCATCCTCGAGCGAGGTTGTACAACAGCTGCAGGATGCCGATGAGGACTACCAGAGGCCCCAGCCGGAAGATGATCTTTATCAATTCATGAAGAGCAACGAGGTCGAAAAGCCAAATGAAAAATATGGCGAAATTGGCTGGCTGAACAATGACCTAGTCATGTCTTACCTGGATATGTATGTCATTCGACTCTATCATTTTGCAAGCTCGAACCGCTGATATCCCGGAATAGGAACGATGTCAAAGTTAAGATCATTGACCTGGAACCTCGCAATCCGGGAATTCGCAGAGTTACAAAAATATCGCAACGCCCCTGCAGGTTGCAGGTATATTTGAACACTGAGAGCGAGCTGGCTTTACCCTTGTCTCATCGACGCGTATCGAGTCATGCTAAACTTGACTTTTGCATTAGTTTGGCGGTTAAAGCAGACGATGGAAAGCTCACTTTATATAAGCGGTTATGTGAGTACTGATATCTTGGAAATCGTGGCAGGATAACTTCTAATCAGATTTCTTCCTTTTTCTTTTTGCTAGTCTCTGCCTATCCCTCCGTCTTTGTGCCATTATACCTAGACGAGAGGCGTGGCTTCGCGTGTGCTATCATCGCGGACGGTGAAGAAGGGCGCAACGCTTGGGAAATGACCTTCAGCTTCAACTCTATGACAGGTTTGCGAGATTCCTGTTCTTACCAATGATGGTTTCTAATTGCAACGGTTAGACGTGTGTGGCTTTCAAAGGACATTTCTGTTGCACAGGTGTAAGACTGCATACCCCGACAATGAGTAAGTCCTTACATAGGTGCTTCATTAGCAGACCACAAAGACACTAACTTCAAAAGGGATCCTTTCAACAATAGAGACGCCTTCGATAAAATATCATTCAGAGATCGCAAGACGAGAAAAGTAGACGTCATAGATTCGGGTATTGTCTTGCAGTCGTTGGTTAAAGTCAACCCCCTGTGGCTTGCTAAAACTTCGCGGCGTCCTTCTATCCTGGAGAGAGTAAGAGTCAATCCTTCAGAGGACAAATATCCAGCAACTTGCGTTGTGATTTTTGGAAAGAAAAAGTTTCTCGTTGTTCCGCGTATGTCATCCACCGATCATTCACATATAAACAGCACAGTTACCGTCTGACAGACCCATGCAGTTGACAAGAAAGACAAGATATACAAGAAAAAGCCTGGGAAAACCTTGGAAGTTCTACCTAACCGAAAACGACATGAGTTCAGCGAATTCAAAATACTCGAAAGTGCCCGCCCGTCCCCTTTCGCCAGCTCTGATGATATGCCCTCGATTACTTTGAGGCCGATTCAGTTTCATATACCAAGCCTGGAGCCCGGTAGTTTAGAAAGAGAGACGGACAAAATGACTTTAACTTGTACAGACATAAAACACGGTAAGTGCTGCCCTAAAGGTTGTGGATTAGTCTGAAGGCTGCTGCTCAACTCGATTGTGTATAGCAATCAAGGTTTTAGAGAGTCTTGATTGGTTTAATCCAGGATGAATATAACGGAACTGGGGCGTGACACTCTTGGAAATCAGCAGAGAAACTAATCCCTCTTTATAATAACATCGCCGGATATGTCAATAGAGCTGAACCTGCAACCGTCCACCATGGAAGATTCCTTATCCTACTTGGCTAAGATAATGTCTTGAATGATAGGACGGAGTGATACGTCTACGCGACAAATGACCACCGAGGAGGCAGGTTCCCAACCTGATGCCACTGGGCAGTCTACACCAGGCTACCCAGACGAAGTTGGTCACGAGCCCGAATCCCAGGAAGATAATCATGGCGAGTTGAACACTTTTGACATATTCTCTTTGAATGTCAACAAGACGATTGGAACGGGCGTGTACACAGCACCTGCGTCAGTTTATCTGATGACCGAGCAAAAGTCATTTGCACTGGGATTGTGTGGTATAGGTTTTCTGTACACCATTGTGAGGTACGTTGGCTAGAATATTTCTGCAGTAGCACCGTCACCTTAAACTTTTCCCTGTGGAATGGGAAGGAAGACGTAGCTAATGTAACACACTAGCATGTGCATATATCTGGACTATGCAGCCGCTTTTCCGTTCACAGGAGGTGAGCTTGTGTATGTAAGTCAATACCCTTTTATCATTTTGCTGTGTTCTCTTTCTTGCCGCAGAACTTTCAATACTTGCGAATCTTTATAATACAACCCCTGGGTTCATTCGAGGTATTTTCAATCGCATTTGAGTGGTTTGCTGACAAGGAAAATCACAGTTGGACGAGATCACGGCCTATTCAGGCGTAAATGTACCATCTCCATCCTCCTCGCCGTCTTCTTTACGCAGGTTCACAGGCGATGGGCTCCTTGCATACGTCGTCTACTCAATCTTATTTGTTTCAATCTTCAACTCTGGAACAAATGCTATGCAGTTTGGTCGTATGGTTTTGCTGGCGATTAATGCCGAGACAATCCATGACAAAGACACAACCGAACACTTTTCACCAAACGAAAGACATCTGCTACGATTTATAGGCATTGTGGCTCTCACCACGTTATGCATGGTTCAGTACCTCTCACCCAAGTCAGGCAGACACCTAAATACATTGTGGGCTGTTGTCAAAATTGGCTTCGTGGTAGGCTTGATTCTTACCGGAGCTGTGAAAGATGGCGATCGAGACACAATTACCGAAAGAGCTGCCGAGTGGAAAGGATCGGATGGGAATGATTTCCGGCATGCATTTGTTTGGGCGAAAGCTTTGTTGGCAGTGCTCTTCAGCTTCGAGGGATGGGAAAATGCTACATTTGTGAGTCTAGCATTACTTTTGACTGGGCAATCGCTTTGGGTATTAATCAACACTGTTCTCATATAGGTTGCTGGCCAAGTCCCGCGAAGAAACCACGATAGACTACGCTGAGGGTTCATGTATGCCGTGTTTTGTGTGGGAGTTTTGTACTTGGCTGTCGTTGCCGTTTTCGTAAGTATTTTTGTTGTTTGGCAATCTCTTCGATTGAGACTAAACTGTGGCCAATTATAGCTAGAAGCCACACCGAAGGAGAAGGCAAAAAGAGAATGCTTGTTACCTTTCTTTCCAGCATCAGTAAGTTAAAATTAAAGCTTCCACATATTGTTAGTTGATCCGAGGCGATCTTTCTAATTTGACAACGCACAGCTGTCCCCATCCCCCAAGACACATTGCGGCACTTCGATTAGAGCATGGGCAATAGTTGCTGCTATTTCGTCACTCGGAAGCTTGAACTCCATTATCTTCACATTTTCCCGAGGTAGATTCCATTCGGTTATCGCATTAGGGAACTCAGACATCTGAAGATGTCACTAACAATATGAAAGTGAAACAGTCGATCGGGGATGCCAATATTCTACCGTGGTCAAACCTTTGGAAATCTGATCATCTGGTAAGGGAAGGTAATACTGTCATCGACAAATCTCCTCGAGGTGGCTTACTGTTGCACTGGATCATGACTGTCGTCGTGATTGCAGCTGTATCTGGAGTTCAGAATACGCTGGACAGTGTTATGTTGCCAGGATTGTTGCAAACTTACACGCACAGCTTTGTTTTATGTATGTGTACCGGGTCTTTGGACAGGAAGTCAACTAATAGAGCAAACAGTGGTTCTGGGGGCAGCATTTCTGAGACTAAAGAATCGCGAAGATGCACTGGACGTCGACATTGCATCAAATATCACGCGATTTTCTCGGCAAACCGGAGTTCTAAAGAGTCTTGTTTTCATATTCGTCATAGTATACATTGCACTAAACGCACTGCTTCTTGTATTCGGGGCATTCCCTGAAATACCTACACAACCTACTAATAACACCACACCTGACAGCACGGGTACAGCAACCTCGTCTCTATCAAGCTTTACCGCTCCGCTATATGCAACATCTCCCGCTATTTCCAACGCAACACCTTCCTTGTATCCGCACTGGATATATGCTGTTGTTCTGGGTGCTCTGGTTGCAGTCGGTGTTGTATATTACACCTTCGTTTTCGGTGCGGCGCCAAGGAGCTACAACGTCATCCCTCCTGATCCTGTTCCTGGAACAGACCAATTAGACGAAGTTCAATCACAACCGGAAAGGATTGAAGAAGCAGGTTTTTTCTGCCGAAAGTCAAAGGTCAATCTACTTCAACTCGCAAGAGTTCGCGTTGTTATCTTCAAGGATAGGACGTATTTCAACACTCACGAGAGAATCCATCGCTTTGGGCGTCGATGGAGGGCACAATACGCTTTGCGTGAAGATTTCAGGGTAATGGTCAAAAGAAAACTTCTTCAGAAACGAAGTTGGGCTGACTTTAGTATCCAGCACCCATATGCTTCTGGTAGAAATGAGGCAGTAGATGATGATGATGATGGAAACGAGCCAAGAGCCATTCATTGGAACTTGCTCTACAACATCTTTGGCGGTCGTCGCTGGCTGTATCGGTATGAGACTCCATGGGAAAGGTTTATGGACCAGGTGAGAGAAACGTGGGCCGACGTCACGGCCCGATTTCGCCGGTCCAGAACAGAGATTTCCTCGAACACGGAAAATCACCCAAATGGAGTGAACGGAATGTCAAGATAGGGCAAAATAATGACAAGGACGGGGGCAGTAATCGTAAGAGGAGTATTAGGGATAATATGTACTTTTATAGGATTTCGTTATGTTTAGTAGGAGGATAAGCAGAGGTAGGAGAAGCACTTCCACCTGATTAGGGTAACTATATTTAGCAGGTAACGACTATAGAGGAGTTAATTCTTTAGGCCTGTAAGGGTTATAGTGCATCTAATGGCAGTAGGCTACCTCTAACAGTGAATCAGAAATAAGACGTTGATGTGAAGAAAATAAAATCCAAATTCAGATCTAGTCTAAGAGGTCTGTTTGAATACCTGCTAAGTGTTCGATCTTATAAGCTGTCTCGTCAACCATAATGAGTTACAGAGGCGAATCGTTATTTTGGTGGGCGATTATTCTCCTTCGGAGTCAGAGAGCATTACCGTTTGACTGTCGGTCGGCAAATCACCCAATACCATATTGCATAGAGGGGATCGCCGGAGATGTCTCTTTATAAAGGAAGCCTTAGACATCTTTGTACGACATACCATGCATCGTCGGCGTGGGTCTGGAACGTCATTCGCCTTGGCCCATTTTTTGTGATGCCGGTAGCAGTGCTCATCACGCTCCTTTGGAGATGGCAGCCCGATTTTACATCGCTTGCACTGAGTAAGACGGGCATGTCGCTTGTGGTGCCGGCTGCGTCGTATCAGCGGGAT
Organism: Colletotrichum zoysiae; assembly: GCA_030867305.1. Classification (NCBI taxonomy): domain Eukaryota; kingdom Fungi; phylum Ascomycota; class Sordariomycetes; order Glomerellales; family Glomerellaceae; genus Colletotrichum; species Colletotrichum zoysiae. The sequence continues at coordinate 68,371 of MU842915.1, read as the reverse complement.
ATTCCTGATGTGAAGCCCGGGAGTTTCAGAAAACATACTTGAACTTTTGGCCAAGCTCGTACCATTTCTTGTGTACTTTGCAGTACACTTCTCCGGGACGAGATTCTAATACGATAATTAGGAAGACTGCTGCCATAAGAGAGAAAAAAAGAAAATATTTACCAGAACAAAGGAACATCTCGGGGGATTCCTCTCCTGAAGATGCTGTCTCAAGATATGTGTTCGGACCAGCACAGAATCCAACCAACCCATGGGCATGGGGATAGAGGTCAGAAGCGCGTGGCGAATTTGACAACTAAGTCGTCTCATTTGGTCCAGACACGGTACTCGAGAGCCCATCAGCAAGGGTTATTTCGATGTTCAGAGCAGTTTCGGTCCCAATTTCGTCGTCGCTCCCTTTCGCCAGATGCAAAGCGTCCGGGTCACTTTGACAGAACGGCCAATCATCCACAACGGACATGTCCAAGAGTTGGATCGGCATTTCAATGGGTATAGATCTTAGCCATTGATACTCCGCATCGATTGAGTATGAAGAATGATTCTCAAGTTGAATATCGGTTAGGATATAATCAACACCGATAGGAACGTCGATACGTCTGTCAGTTATCTACAGTGTGCGCTAAATGTATGCGAAACATTACCTGGACTCAGCCGCTCATACGATCCGAAATCGAAGGACAGATCCTGGAATGAATCATCCTGCTTCGAGGGAAAGTTCATCGTGGTGTGAGAAATGGGACCATATGGTAATATACGGGATGTTCGGAATTTGAAGAGTGAGCACAGCGGGCTGGGTAACAGAATTGAAGGTGTAGATAAAATAAAGTCTCCTTACGTCGAAGACTGCCCTGGTCGTTTGTGGTCTTCACGGGCCTTTTTGTTCTCCGTGCGGTTGGATCGTCAGGGACGGTTGAGTGCGTTTAAGTAGTCAAAATCATGCCCGAACAAAATGCTAGTCACACAGCAAACATCGGAAGTCCGGAAACCCCGCACCTAAAGTGCCCCAAATGTATTCCATTGCTACCCTCTAGGTTTACAACCTTGACGGCAGTAGCTGTAAGGACGGTTAACATTTGTGTTGACATCACCATAACCTAATTATCGTGAAATGTGTTAGCGTTAGGATATCAAACTTCCTCTCCGTCCGTAAGCTCCTCCGTCCACCCGGCCAGCTACCTATCGGAACCTGCGATATGAGATACTGGACTTGATTGGTGTTAAAAAACCAATAACTTAACTTTAAATCTGTTGGGAAACGCAATCTGATAGATGGTGGGCTGATCACTTGCTTCTGATATCGCCATTGGAGCCGAGCATGATAACGAGCGGGGGGTAGAAAAAGACCTCAGAGCGCCTCAAATTGTCTCTACTATGAACCTGACTGAAAGCAACCCCCAAACAGAGAGATCATTGAAATTTATTCATGAAGTACAGAATCCCAAGCTCATAAACGAGTATAACGAAAGCGAACATGAGGGAAGACGAGCAGAAGTGTTTGTGACCTACTTCACAATTTGTGCCAGTGTTCGATCTGGTGAACGTTAACTTGAATCACCTTTAGCCGGAACGGTTCCGATGAGACCCAAAGTACTGCACAGATTCTATGAGCCTCTCATCCTTCTCAAAGCTTTGAATGTTGAGATGAAAGACCCTGTCGAATTCGTTGATTCCGAGAACGAGGGCTCTCGAAGAGACCCCGAAAAGAATTTCCAAGCCTTCGTCTATAAGCTTGCCCACGTATGCGACAGCGTCAAGGGAAACCAAGGCGGTACGATCACCTCGGTCATGGTGCTGGAGCCACATTTCGCTGAAAGTGACGTTGTCGAGTACCGGTTCGCCTCTAACGACCGGACTGATAACGAAGCAAAGGGCATCTCGAACTTCGTATTGTCGCTCCTTGGTCACCTGCGCACTGCGATGTTCCCGAACGACGAGCCCGCTGTGCGGGTGCGCCTGCTTAGACATGTCCTTGAATTCAATCGGCACCGTATCGCATCATACTTGACGGCAATCCTTGCGGCAGTCAAGTCCTCGCTTGCAAAGTGTTTAGCCGCTGATGATGACGAAGGTAAGTCATGGAGTTAGCTGGTATACGGCGAAAAGTTTTGGTACTCACTATCTGCATGACACAAGACAACACGATTGCGACGCTCTTGAGGAGACTTCTTGCCTTACTTGAATTCAACTGGGAAAAGTATGCTTCCAAAACCGAATGTGAGTTGCCTAAAATCGTGACCCGTACACACATGGTCGGCTAAGCCCTCCGTCCGCTGTTCAAGATATCGACGGCTGTGTTGCACTCCTGCGAGAATTGATACCCCTGCAAAGGTCCAATTCCTCTGTCGGCAAGTGGATACGTCGTCGTGCACGAGAAGTCCGCGGAAACCGGCTGCAGAGCTCCTCGTCTTGTTGGCCCGAAATGTGGCACATGGTGAACCGTCTCGTGTCCTACGCACAAGACGTCGAGTTCTTCATCTTGGCGAAAAAGGAATGGCCAGAGTTATTTGAAAACTACAGGGTCCGCTTCGTGCCCTCCAGCGTAGCCATACCGGGACCAACTCGGCCCAAGAGCATGCAGGCGGAAGGGATTGTCGGGCGTATGACGTCCAAGGAAAAAGAGATTAAAGTTTTTCGGGATTTCGTCAGGGATCTCCAGCTCACGGGCCTCGACGCAAGGATCAAAACCGAATATACGAAAAACACTTTCTGGCCAATTGTGCATTCGGAAGTTCTGCTACTCGACGACCTCGAGAAAAGCGGCCCTATCACTCCCGAAAGGTTCTTCCACGGGTGGATGTACATCGGCAGCAGCAAGCCTCTTTGTCGCTTGTGTCAGTATTACTTCGAGGAGCACCGCTCCGGAGTGGAACACCGCAAAAGCCATCGGAACTTGTACACCAGTTGGCGGATGCCTGACGTTCTAACGTCCCAGGGCACCGAGGGCCAGGAGAGAAGGCAACTCATGGTGAACAGAATGACCGAAAGGGTTCGCCGTGACGCATTCGACTTGATACGGAAGAGAGCCCAACCAGCGTACAGGAACCATGACAGCTTCACGTCGTCGATGAAAGTCACGCTGCCCTCTCTCACCTCGGATGTGGCGTCACAAATAGGAAGCTTGGCTTTGGAAGATTCCGAGGATAGTGAAGGTGGAGCTACCTTGGAAGGGTGAGACATTTAGTCAGCTGGGCAGCGTGGTATCAATGGAGGGATGCCCAAGACACAACAACCAGCCCAAAACGAGTGAACATGGGACGAAACCGTCCATAGAAATCAATCACTTTAGCGCGTTAAGTATCACTGGTCACGGACGTCAGCCTGGTCCAACCACCGGTCGCGTTGTCTGTTCTTAAAGCAAACTGGGGCCATATCAAAAGAAAAGCCTCATCCTCCATCACTCGTCCACCCCGCACATCTCAAATCCCTCACCGCTGCTCGCCGGCCCTCGTATGCCCCGACACATTAATGCTGTATGTAGTCAATAGCTTATCAGAGCCAACATGGATGCTACAGGCTCCGCGTCGCTGCAGTTTGTAGCCGGCCATCCGATCGTTGCATGCGTTGCGGTCTTTGCCGCAATCTACTTTCTTTTCGGACGACGAGGTCAGGATGAACCGCCCCGTCTTCCCGAGATTTTGCCATTTGTCGGCAACACATATCAGTACATGACAAACTTGCCCACTTTGATGGAACGCGCCAGGTAACTTGCCCCAGCAGCCTTACGCCGACACGTCTCAGAGCTGATTCTGATGCCCAATAAGCCATGCCATGATCCAGAGCCACATCGTCAAGCTCTGGCTTGGGCCTATGCGTCTGTACCTAGTAAAGGGGGAAGAGGCCGTGCAAGCCATGTTCCGATCGTCGTCAACCTTCACCTACCAAAAGTTCATACTGCTGGTCATCAAAAACCTGCAAGGTTCTTCGAAAGAAGACGTCAAAAAGTTCGTCAGGGACAAATCAGGCAGCAATAAGGCGCCGGCTCCGGGCTGGGAAAGCGTACCCCAGGAACATAGGTACTGGTACCAGCTCCACCACCATGCTGCGGAGAACATCTCCAGGACCGAGCCGACGAATCGTCTGGCCATCATGTACATCAAGTTCTTTGGCCAGGCCATGGAAAAGCAGCCGTTGGGAGAATGGACAACGCTGCGGCTGTTCGACTTCCTGAGGAAGGACATGGCAGAGAGCGCGCTCAAGTCTCTGTGCGGCACACGAATCTTGGAACTGGTGCCCGACTACATTGAACAGTTCTGGCGCTTCGACAGTATCGCCGTCCAAGCGGTATACGGCCTTCCGAAGTGGATGAACCCCAAGCCGGCCGAAGAACGCGACAAGCTGAACCGCATGACACAAGGGTTTTTGGAGGATGCCTTCTCCACGTTCGACTGGGACGGGCCCGACGTTGACTCGAAATGGGACCCGATCTTTGGGTCCCGCTACGTACGTCTGCTTATGAAGTGGCTGGCCGACGTAGACATGTCTATGCCGACAATAGCAGGCTTCCACATGATTGCAGTACTTGGGTGAGTTCGCCACCTGTTTAGCAATCCATCTCGCCAGGGGGCTGCCCGCTAACAGTTCAGTATTAATGCAAACACCATCCCGGTGACGACTTGGGCTCTTATGGAAGCTTTGCGGGATCATAAACTGCTTGAAGCGCTCCGCGAGGAGGCCCTTCAAACGATCACAAAGGACCCGGCCACAGGAGAACGTTCCTTCGACATGACAAAGCTTGTCTCTATGCCGCTGATGCAGTCTGTATATATCGAGTGTATGCGTCTTCATGTTTCGATCGCCATCACCAGAGAGGTCGCTCAACCGACCACACTCCGGGGCTATCGCTTGGAAAAGGGGTCCATCGTACAAGCTCTGACCAACCTCATACATCTCGATGAGCAGACATGGGGCCAAGAAGGCCATCCTGCCTCAGAGTTCTGGGCAGAAAGGCACGTCAAACAGATCAAAAAGGTGGATGAACTCACGGGTGCTGTGACAATGGAAAGGCAGTTTGTCATGGGCGCTAAACCCAGCGAATTCTTCCCATACGGTGAGTCTCTTCCTTCCTGGGATTTTTAGCCCTGAACGAACACTCAACTATTGCGGATGACTGACATCACCCGTGCATAAGGTGGTGGTTTTTCCATTTGCCCTGGGCGGTTCTTCGCAAAGCAAGAGATTTTTTTGTCTATCGCCATGGTTTTAACGAGATTCGACCTGGAGTTCGTGGAGTGGACTTGCAAGGACGGGTCTAGATCTGGACGGCCGCCGATTGACGACCCGCATTATTTCGGGTCAGCCGCCGTCCCGCCGGATAGGGATGCCAAAATTCGCTGGAAACGATTGTGGTAGAGCAGTGGCAGTTTTATCGGGATCTCGTGAGTAAAGCAGCAGGCATCTGGGTTACAACATTTGGAAGTCAAGGGCAAAGTTGATGAACGTAGTCCCTATGGACCCTCGTAAGCGGTCTAGTCGTGCAAACTCCGTCGATATTCTTCTCCTTCGCTTTATATATACACAACTCTGATAAATATAGACAGTATGAATGTTCAAGCCTTGGCAGCACCGTGAGCCGGCTCACGGCCGGTTCGCATCATTGGGGCATTCGGCATCTAGGCCTTGCCCGCAACAAGACTGGGATGGGCGTTCTTCACGAGCATTTGGACGTACGTGTCGAACCAAGCCCCGGCCGCAGGAGCGCCCTGGAGCCCGCATTGCCCGTCGCTCTCGCCGGCAGTCTTCACCCAGACAATCGAGTCGATGTGGTTGTTGTTCACCGGGTTGCCGGGCACCATGCCGAAGCCGGCAGGGCTGACATTGCACCAGTCACCCCAACTCTTCCTGTTGTTGGAGACACGGCTTTGGTCGATGATGAAGCGGGAAGGCAAACCCCGGGCCTCGAGGTGAGGAGCGAGAGAGAGGGCATAGTGGCTCTCGTCATAAGAGTTGCTCCCCTCGGTGAAGCTCTCGCGGGGGTTGGCATTGAGGGGGTTCTGCTTGCATGTCAGTTCCTCATCGCTATATCTGGAGGCACGGCAGTGGACGTACGTAGTTCGAGACATTGGTCGAGAACCCACGAATCTTTGCATTGTTGCCGGCCTGCTTCACGACCTTGGCAAAAACCTCGGCCGCTTACAAGTTGTCAGCTTGATTGGTATGCCACGGGTCATCCAAAGCGCTTACCAGATTCCAGGTTCTTATCCCAGCCCAACCAACCTCCGTTAGCAGCATCGATGTACAAGCCAACATGCTCATACTGCAGGCTCGCAATGACATTGGCAATGCCGTCCTGGTAAGCCGTCTTGGCCTTGGCGCAGAGCGCGACGTTCTGATTCGATTATTGTCGTCAGCAAAGGGCTTCTCCTCAGCAACAGCAACTTAAGACTTACCGAGTTGGTGACAAGGTTGGCCAGGGCATCGGGCTCGACGACGACAGCAAAGTTCAGATCGGTCGCTCTAGCCAGCTTCTGCGCGAAGGGCTTCACAAAGGCATCCTTGTAAAGCTGCAGTCCGTTCCTGTCGGTGCTGAACTCGCCGGCACTCTCTCCCGCGCTGCAGTCCCTGTCGGGCAGATTGTACAGCACCAGACCGACGGTCTGCTTCTGGCCGGTCTTCCTCTGGGCTGCGCGGGCGCCCGTGATGGCGGTGTCGATGTCGGGCAGCATGGAGGTGCTGGACACCCACACAAAGGAGCCGGTGTTCTGGGCCGTGCGGACCTTTGCGGCGTTTTGGGTATCGCCCTTGCTCAAGAACGCCTTGTGGGTTTCCTCTAGCTTCTGAGCCCAGATCGGGTTGGCATATAGCTTCCTGCCTTCGAAAGGGTTGGGGGACGTTGCCGCGCGGCGGAGGCGCTGGTCTTGGATGCCAGGCCGTGGCGATGCCGATACGGCGCCAAGCGCCGAAAGAACGGCGAGAACGGAGGCGAAATGCATTGTCTTGAAGTTCGAACGAATGTAACTGGTAAGGAACGAATGAAAAGAATGAATGGAAGAAAGGAATGTAAGAAAATGAATTGCTGCAAGTGCTCGACTGGCGGGCTTGATTGGATATCCAAAGAGAGGCAGCAACTTGATGGCAACCCATCCTTCTTATAGCCGCGTAGAAATTCATGACCATTGTCAACAATGACTGTTCTTCAGATGCGGAGCTTGAATCGCCATCTGAGGACCCGAAGGATAGGGACCTCATCTCAGTGCGACGCCTTCGCGTGACCGAGGGATAGCAGAAGCCTCCGTCTGTAACGCATCTGTGGGGTGAGGCCAGTCCATGATGCCGGGCAAAAGGCCGAGTTGGGATGAAGCGGGGACGGTAGTTGCATCTGATAGATTGCCCTACCGAGAGCAATCCCCCGTCCCCGGTCGTAGTGCCATGACAGAGCCCGGCAACCGGTTCGAATAAAAGAAAACCCTCCGAGACCTCAACGGTGACGCTACGTGCCGCTCTGTTAACTATTGGCCATGTGGCCTTTCGGGTAATCTCGAATAGATTGCCGGGTAGCTGGCATAGGCTGTAAACATGGCAGTCTCGCTGAAGGTCACACAGGTACATATCCGTAGATAACAGCATTGCTTCAACGCAGTGACAGGACCACACCTGATAATCAACACTATAATAAAAGGTAGATAGAAACACAGTGTTATAGAATCACGTAGCTTAACCTCCTTGTCAACCCAGGCCGCTAAAGCTTTCGGGAACGACTCCCAGCTGCTATACCTGGTGGATGTTGCCGTGATTGCCTGGGTAAGGGAAAATAAAGTCTTAACAAGCGGGCCATGAACCAACAAACTATCGATAACACTGTGTCACTATGAGAAGGAAGTCGTAGCGAGCAAAAAGCTGCACTTGGAGGCGACGGGGGGATGGAAACCTGGGGTAGAAGATTGTGATCGGCACACCGGCAGTGTAGAATCCGACAGCTCAGTTGGTCAATTAACAACCCGGACTTGGAATACAAAGTTGCCCCTTGCTTTTCTAATACCAAGCCAATTTTTTAGTCCTGTTTTATATGAAGTCCGCCGTGGAGGACGATGCGTGGCATTGATGCTATTGTTATCCCTGCTTGATTGTCGGAAGTGTTCCGAATATCTGGGCCTTCCTGGTGACGATTGGTGCCCATAGCGTCGGTCACCGAAGTGAATATGCCGCGGTAATCCAGGTGTATTGTTGATAATCCACAAAAGCCCCGAATAAAGTGGACAAAAACATAGTAAGGGATAATAATGATGCCGGCGACCAATGTCTAATCCACTCCCAAGCGATGCCCGACTTTGCTGCTGGTTTAAGCAAGCATTTCCCCCCTTTCAAAAGCCGCAGAATTGGCAAGATTGTTCGTACGGCTTTTCCTGCTTGCGACTTCCACTGCATCGAGTAACTCATGATTCATCATTGAGCGATCAGCGCAGTCATAATATGAACCCATTTGGTATGCAGCTTGATCTCACAGAGTCCTTGTTGGTTTACTCCTTCTTGGCGTACTACTCTTCACTGGACAGACCGAAATTTTCTCCCATCCATCTTCTAACCTAATCACGTCAATATCCCGCACTTCTGATGGTTGAATCCTTGCACTACGTGGCCGTCGGAGCAAGATGAAGGCTAGAGCCCGGTTCTATCATGATTTGACACATCGGTGAGATGGTCTCGGCTGATTCGGGCAGAATGTGCTCATGGTGGAGGCTATGCCGATGATGGACCGAAGGCCAAGCGCGAAAGAGCGTGCAGCCATCCGAATCAGTTGGAGGACGTCGCCAGATCCAGCATCGCGCTGACTCGGTCTCCTTTCCTGCTCAGAAGCTGTTGCCTGTTGTACCGACTTCTCCAAGAAACAAGACAGTGCGGTGTTAATTATAAAGACGGATGAGATGTCAAGACGCAAATGCTTTCAGGATCGTCAACAGTAGGTCTATGGATTAAAACACCCTATGAGCAATAATGCCCTTAAAATCGAATTTTCAAGCATACTAAGGAAAGAGAACAGAAGGTTGTTACAAATGGCACAATAAAAATTGTTTGGCAACATCGTCGTATTGTGTGAGTATCGCTCAACTTAAGTAGCACGAGTTGCACGGTGACCTCTGCAGTGGCTGGTTGCTGCTCATTGTAAGTCTAGCCGTGCATCTTTTGGGCTGGTTGTCCGGCGGCTGTTAAGGCAGAATACGTTCTGTGTTAGTTACCAAGGTCAAACCTGCGAATAAGAAAGTTGACTGATCGTCCTGGGCTTGACCCTATGTCGATTGAACATGCACGAGAACTGCACATACCAGCCACCGTGGCAAATCTCGCAACAGTTGTCAGCAATACAACGGCACGAAGGGTTACGATTCATCAATCATTAGTCAGTGTATGGGCCAGAGTCACAGTCGCGGGGTTATATATTGACATATCGTGGACGGTAGCAACCTATCCACAATCCACGTTCTCTTCTAGTCCCGTTTCTCTGCTCCCGGCCGCTTCCACTGCTATCAAGCGTCGTTCAAGCTCGAAGTTGAAGCCATTCGATTGTTACAGAGACCTTTCTCGCATAGCAGACCAACTCCTCCGCTAGCCACATCCTCGTCCAATGACTCTGTATGCTTTTTCGTGTCATCCCATAGCAGCAACCACTGGTGAATCGTCTTTCAAGCACTTTTGAGATGCCCCCAAACCACTCACCCAACACCATGAATCGTCAGATTGGGGTTTGGGAGCAAACACCTTTGTGAAAGCCGTTAGGGAGCAAAAGCTGCATGTAGACCTAAACAGGCAGCTGAACCCAATGTCAAAGTCTTAAGGGCCGTGAACGCTGTCTATAAATGTCACTATAGCTCGATTCCCATAGGTCTTCCGCAAGGCCGCTATTCGCAGTATAGAGCGATGGGCATGGCTTAACAGAAGGGTGCACTCCTCAATTACCGATACGAAGCTTTTGCTGGCCATGTCATCACCGTGTACGTCGTCGACACCAGTCCATTCGACCTGACGCACGAGGAGTTCACCGCGCCCAGCACCGACGTCACCCGCCGTGAGTTGAACGTTGCCAGGAACAGGAAGTCCAATTTGGAGGACAATCAGGGCGGGACATGCGTGGCTTCCAAGACTGTCGGTGTAACAACCGGGGAAGCAAGGCGCGCGAGCCTCGTCGACGTGCGTATAGATTTTACGGAGTTCGGTCTCCTCGGCGGTATCCAGGCTGTCTCTAAGGACACCAAGCAGAAGGGGCTCAAAGATCAGGCAGTCGTTACGACGTCGATACTCATGAGGGCGCCTGACGCTGTCTACACAACCCCGATGCGCAGTGTCATTAGAGGCTTGACCAGCTTAGACATTCCCGTTGTAGCGGCGGCTGGGGGCAAGTCCAGTGACAACATCGCAGAACCCGACGAGTTACCGGCAGCAATGGCCAAGGGGTTCTCCGTCATCGTGATAGACTCGGGTATCTCCTTCGCTGCGCCTCAAGTTGCAGGTATGATGGCGTATTGGGTGTCGCATCTGGGATTTGTTAGCGACTTGGCGCCAGGATCGGTGGCCGAGACGCTCCGCATTATAACAGGCGCGCTTCCATATCGACGCGTCGCCGAGGCGGGATATCCTCCGATCGCCTGGGACGGGCATGATCTGGCCGAGTCGTGTTCCGTGCTGACCCGCGGAACCGGGCGGAGAGCCAAGCGGGATATGGGGCGCGACCTCGGTCCTTGGCCAGGCGCGTTCGAATGCGCCCACTTCGGCCCCTCCAGCGGCACCGACGGTTCCAGTCAGTTCCAGGCGGCAGCGTTCCGAAGTCAAGGGTTGTCACAGCTACAGCGGCTCCCGGGCCGAAGATGTGTAATTTGTGCGACGCCCAGTTTTCCTGTGAGAAGCCTGGTAACCCGGAAGGACAGGCCGGCCTGAGGTAGCTCGGAGCGCGTGCGAAGCTGACGATGCTTGTAACTATAAGCTTCGATCTGGCCGCTTTCATCCTGTTACCTTTGAACATATGTCCCGTGCTGGCATAGTGTGGCAGCCTGGGCTTTTGGCAATGAAGATCGGGGCACATACACCATTCCCGTGTGTCTTCTCTTTGGTCAATCGGCTACAACACAGATTGTCAGTCAGGTACCGCCTGACCCTGAGGGCAAATGCCCCTTCAGATGCCACGAAAAAGGCCGCCCCTTACCATGAAGAGACATGGCATGCATCCGTACCTTGGGCAAAAACTCCTTAAATGGTAGGTCCTATACTTCGTCCATTCAGGGTCCCCTCCCCCGCGCCGAGACAGACGTGTAATCGGGTTTCTCTTCCTCCCACTCACTTGTATCACTATGTCTGTATTACAGGCCTGACTGCGTTCTGTGACTCTCTCCAATGTACTCTTAAAACTTCTCTACCCTTTGACTTCTTCAGCCTGCCTGAGTTCGAGGCGTTGACTTCTCCGCACGCTCTTCAGACACTGTCACTCCAGATGCAGCTTCTTTTGCATTATACGGCTAAAGTTCCCTACAGATTCACTGAATTGCACTTTCTCCTTCTTCTTCTTCTTCTTCTTCTTCATCAAGATCATCGACACTTAGTCGCAGGAGAATGCCCAGCTTGGGGCGACCTGACTCTGGGGGTTGCCGGATATTAATAGTTGTTACTCTCATCGCGATTGGCTGGGAGTGAGTGTAAGTCTATAACCTCAGCCAACCCACTTGCAGCTAGCTACCTTGGCAAATATCGCTGCCCGAAGCCTTTTGACGTCACGCTTCCTGCCCGTTTAGACTAGAGAACGCAGCCAAGTGAAAGTTAAAGCTCCATAATGAAATTGGACAGTGGTCAGTTTATATCGTGTTATCTAGTGAAGCCTGTTACGCTAACAACTTGGAATTACGCACGCTAGCGTCTACGCTAGGGTAGAGAGCTGGTGCAATAACCATGGAAGCAACCGTTAGGCCTCCAACCACCACGACTGTGACCCCTTGCCCTGGTAATGTCTCGCAGAAGTGTACCGGTAGCGGTGCCAACATTGAAATCATTAGCTGCTTCGGGGACAAGCTTGACAACGCCCCGCCATCGGGTCTTGTCCCGAGCGACGAGACTACCGAGATTGCCGTGCCCACTACCATGGCCTTGGCCGCCGCGACCAAGACCTCGTCCCCGGTAGCGAGCGGCATACTAGCTGAGATTCCAGGAGCTATGGTGATGCAGTTGGGCTCACATGGCTATACGTAGCCCCTAATTGGTTCGGTGGCAGCCTTCCATTGCTTGGATATTGCCCTACGCTTCGTCGAGTTGTTCTTCTCACTTGTACCATTGATACCATCTCGATTAGGAATTCGACAAATATTACAGAGCCATGACCCAGCACCACTGGTTTTATGTTTCGAGTATTATCAACACCGGCGACCTGACTAAGCAAATGATCGGCCGTGATCACCACGAGGGTCATATGCATAGAAATTTGGTGGTATGGGCAGGCCTGGATGTGCAACCGGCCGGACCCTGCGGCGGTGAGATTGGAAACATACCCTCAGCCTGCTCAGACAGGACGCATCCCGCCGTTGTGTAGTTTACGAGCCTGCATCTATCATTCGTTTGCTTAATAAGGAAATCATTGCGCTTCCGGCTGCCGCGGTGTCGATATGCGACAGCTCTCCTGTTTCACCACTTTGATGAGGGTCATCGGCAAGTAACAAAAAGCGAACCCTCCATGCGAGGATTTCGCTGCGAACCAATCAGGCTTTCCGCAGCGCGTGAAAGCACTGATTACTTTCGGGTATGTGCTTCATGCAATTGGCTGCGGAACCCCGACGCCGCCGTCTCATCCCCTCCCTCTTCAGCTCGCGTATCCGCATGTACGACGCCAAAAAGAAAAGCCCGGCGCGATAAACGATCTGGACTGCCACAGACGGTAAACACTTCGCGTGTGGAGAAGTTTTAGCGGCACGTCTCTCAGTAAGCCTTCCTCCGGCCGCCAGCCACTAGCCCAGTAATTGCAACCCTGGCGCTTCGCCGCTCACAATTACGAAAGCGAGAGGCTGAGGGCTGCCCCGCAGATCCCTTTGTACAATGGGTGGGACGTTAACCTCGGCTTGGCGAGATGGTGAAGGTTCAGATGGGTTAAACCGGCTTCCAGTTCTCCCGTTGTGCTACGTAGCAAGGGAGGGGGGTTGTCGGGGGGGAGGTCAATGATATCTTGCGTTTCCCCCAAATCTGCTCTCCTTCTCAGCGGCATCAGCAAACCACCTCCAGCCGGGAAACCATAGACGACCATGCTGTGGCAAATCTGGATTCCGGTCGCCGTCGCGACGGCGATACTCGCCGTGCAGCGACTGCGCAGGAAGTACAAGCCGAGCTATGATCTACCGGTGGTCGGGTCTCCTACCGACCGGAGCCTGGCAGAGGCACTCGTCGAAGGATATCAAAAGGTAACGCAAGACTCTCTCTGGTCGACGCGGGGAAAAACAAGTCAGTGGCTGACCGGGAGTTTGCGCCCCCCAAAAGTACCCAGAGTCTGCATTCGTCGTGCCCAGCGACCCCCCGCGCGTGATTCTTCCGATGAAGCTCCACCAGGAGGTGATCCACGCCCCGGAATCGGAACTCTCCTTCGCCAGGGAGATCTACGAAATCTTTCTCGGGAAGTACACGCACCTCGGCGAGCCCCGTCACGAAGTCGGCGAGACGGTCCGGGGAGACTTGACGAGGAACCTGACGGGCATCCTGCCGCCCATCCAGGAGGAGGTCAAACACGCCATGAAGCAGATGGTCGCCGGGGGACCGGAAGACTGGAAGTCCGCCAACGCTTACCACCTGGTCCTCCGTCTGGTGGCGCTCATGAGCGGCCGCGTCTTCGTCGGACTGCCCCTCAGCCGCGACGAGGAATGGATAAAGGCCTCCACCACGTTCACGACAGACGTCGCCAAGTGCAGGATGGCGGCCCTGGAATGGAACCCGTGGGTCAGGCCCTGGGTGCTGCCCTTCCTCCCGGAGGTGCGCCACATGCGCCGAGCGCTCCAGAGGGCCAACGAGTGGATGAAACCCGTCGTGGACGAGGTGCTCCGGAACGAGAGTGCTCTCGAGGAGAAGCCGGCGAAGCCCGGGGCCCCGGGTGCCTTCGTGTCCTGGATGATGAAGCACACCTCTCCTCGGGACAAGACCTCGGAGCATATGGGAATAAACCAGATGCTGTTGTCCTTTGCCGCCATTCACACCACGTCCTCCACCGCCACATTGGTAGGCCCCCCCTCCCCCTGGTTCGAGGGGTCGGACATTTCTGCAGCCCTGCTGACCCGCACAGGCCCTTTACGATCTCCTAGGTCGCCCCGAGTACATCGGCCCTCTCCGCGAGGAAGTCGAGCAGGTAATCGCCCAAGACGGCGCGGAGACGGACGAGAACGGGCACGTCTTCCTTTCCAAGGCCTCCCTGGGTAAACTGAAGAAGCTGGACAGCTTCATCAAGGAAAGCCAGCGCATGAGCCCGCTGAGCCTTGGTACGCGAGACGCCCCCCCCCCCCCCCCGCGCGGCCCCGGTCGGACTCAGGCAGCGCTGACAACCAACGCAGGCGGCACGTCACGAAGACTCGAAAAGGACCGGACCTTTTCCAACGGCTTGAAACTGCCGGCGGGGACTCCCATCTCGTTCCCCTTGTGGGGCGTCTAGTAAGCATCGCGAACCCAAAAACACTCGGGGGTGGTAGCATGCTCCCCCCTCCATACCATCAGTCATGCTCATGCGGCTCCAGCAACTCGTCCTCGACCAACACTTTCAGCGCCGACTACAACGACGGCACCGGCAACGCGCCGCCGACGGAGTTCGACGGCTTCCGCTTCGCCCGCCTCCGCGAGCGGCCCGGGAGCGAGATGAAGCACCAGGCCGCGACGACGGGGCCCGACGCGTTCAACTTCGGACACGGGCCGCACGCGTGCCCCGGCCGCTTCTTCGCCGTCTACGTCATCAAGTGCATCCTCGTCGAGCTCCTCCTCGGCTACGACGTCCGGCTCAAGGGGAGAGGCGACGGCGAGGGCGCGGTCTCCAGGCCGCCCAACGTGATCAAGCACATGATTGTCAACCCGGACTTCACCCGCGAGGTGGAGTTTAGAAAGCGACAGATCTGATGGCCCGGTCCCCGTTGGAACGGGGCTTCGTTTGCTATAGAATTTTCTCGTAGAAACTTTTAGAGATGTGATAAATGCATGGCAGTTGGATAGCATTGAAGGCAAGGATGTGAGGAAATGTGCCTGACGGAGGAAGTGCTTACTCCGTATGAGAGCCCGTGAGTTTGGTGTACGCGGAAGCATGGAGAGGGTAGAAACAAATCTCTTGAGCGGGGGATCGCTCGATATGGATGGTAATTATTAAACATTTAACATAATTCCGATATGCGAATAGAAGGGTACTCGGGCTACGGGCGGACCCGCGACCTTGGTGTTATCGGCCAGGCGAGCTAGCGATTAAGCCAGGCGAGCGGTTGCCAACGGCTATATCTCGAGAGGAAGCGATTGATAGGGTAGTATAATATAGGCCGGTCCACGATATGCCTGGGCATCTGACTCGTAGAGGGGATCCTCCCCCCCCTTTTTTCCTCCCCTTCCTTTTGGGCCGCGAAGTAATGCATGACCATGTCATATACCCAGCCATCGACGGCTATCGCCGACACCACGTAGGTATTATTACGTACAGCATGATGGAGGGGCAACCCATGATGAAAGCGGACCTGGGAAGTTCGGACGAACTGCCTATGGCTTGGTGCAGGGTGTGATACCCCCGGATGACAACGCAGATCAAGATTGCGAGAGAAATGCAGTGTGCCTGAGCAGGCGGTGCCCAGCCATAGGACTCGAAGTTTGTCCGCGAATCACGGAAATGGCTGTGCCCCCCCCTCACATGGCTGAGATGACATTACCAAAAGCAGGCTGATCGAAGTACCGAGACGCAGCCTCCCGCGGCTCTCCCACCCCTGAAGTCGGCATGGCGCCCCCTTTGCCGCGTGCGGAGTGCGACGTTCCGTCCTCGCCATCCATGACAGCCAAGCCTCGTCCGTCATCCCAGTGCTATATCATCGAGCATAACGCCGGGCAGATACGCTTAAACGGGGCAAACCAAAAAGACTGTGGGGGCGCGTAATCGAGCTCCGTCGCCTTTGGATCCCTTGCGATACTTTGACGCCATACGACGGGAATGGTACGCATTGGGTAGGTAGCAATTGGAAGCAAAGTTCGACTAGAAAACCATGTGGTATCCAAGTCAACCGCATATATGTATACTACCTCGTCCTCCTCTTGTTCGCAGAGGCGATGTGTGTACCCAGCCGATCCCCTCTCAGCTCTGCCCCTCGCCCTGACGCAGCCCTCGTCGGTCTTTTGTGAGCCATGGCGAGATCCACGGCGCTTTCATTGTACGCAGCCTTTGCTTTCGCCGCCGGCGCGTACTCACAATCTTGCATCGGCAGCACCGGGCCCACGACCTACGAGGCGGAGAACGGAGTCCTCTCCGGAACGACGGTCGACACGGCCCAGTCGGGTTTCACGGGTACGCAGGGCTGCTGCCCCTCCCCGGCCCTTGGAATCTTCTTTGTGCTAATCCGTGTCGCGACCCAGGCACCGGCTACGTGACCGGCTTCGAGGATGCCTCCGACAAGCTCACCATCAACGTCGACTGCCAGGGGGGAGGCCAGAAGCTTTTCGACCTGAGCATCAGATACGCCGCCATCTACGGGGAGAAGCGCACGAGCGTCGTCTTCAACGGCGGCGCCGCCAGCGAGGTGTCGTTCGCCGCCGGCCAGACCTGGGCCGACGCCAACGCCGGCCAGGTGCTGCTCAACGAGGGCAACAACACGATTGACATCGTCAGCAACTGGGGATGGTACGGTTTCCCATTGATGCTCTCACCCCTGCTACAACACCGTCACATAACATACTTTGGAACTCACGCCCCGTGTGCAGGTACCTCATCGACTCCATCACCCTCACGCCCACCGCGCCGCGCGGGCCCCACGACATCAACGCCGCCCTCGTCAACCCGAAAGCCAACGCCGACGCCAACGCCCTCTACAAGTACCTCCGGTCCATCTACGGCAAGAACATCCTCTCGGGCCAGCAGGACCTCTCGTACGCCAACTGGGTCGGCGGGGCGGTCGGCAAGCTGCCGGCGCTCGTCAGCGTCGACCTGATCGACTACTCCCCGAGCCGCGTCGAGCACGGCGCCGTCAGCACCGCCGTTGAGGACGCCGTCGCGCACCACGCGCGGGGCGGCATCGTCTCGGTCCTCTGGCACTGGAACGCGCCGGCCGGGCTCTACGACACGGCCGAGAACCCGTGGTGGAGCGGCTTCTACACGCGCGCCACCGACTTCGACGTCGCGTCCGCCCTCGCCGACCCGGCCGGCGCCAACTACACCCTCATCGTCCGCGACATCGACGCCATCGCCGCCCAGCTCGCGAGGCTCCGCGACGCCGGCGTGCCCGTCGTCTGGCGGCCGCTGCACGAGGCCGAGGGCGCGTGGTTCTGGTGGGGCGCCCAGGGGCCCGAGGCGTGCAAGCGGCTCTACGCCCTGCTGTACGACCGGCTCACCAACCACCACGGGCTCGACAACCTCATCTGGAACTGGAACTCGGTCTCGCCCGACTGGTACCCCGGCGACGACACCGTCGACATCCTCAGCACGGACGTGTACGCCCAGGGCCACGGAGTGCGTCTTTTACCCCCCTTACCCCCCCGTTTTCATTCCGGCTGCTGATATCGTGACTGACATTCTGCCCAGCCCATGACCTCGCAGTACAACGACCTCCTCACCCTCGGCAAGGACAAGAAGCTCATTGCGGCGGCCGAGGTCGGGAGCGCCCCCTTCCCCGACCTTCTCCAGGCGTACGGGGCGGACTGGCTGTACTTCTGCGTCTGGGGCGACGGCTACATCAACAACACGGAGTGGAACAGCGTCGAGGATCTGAAGAAGGTGCGTGGCTTCGTAGAACTTGGGTCTCGGCTCTTTCTGCGGGAGTAACCGGCTAACGAATGGCAGATATACGACAGCGAATACGTCCTCACTCTCGACGAGATCCAGGGATGGAGAGGTTGAGCGGGTGCCGGTGCGGTTGGGCTGGTTGCGTGCATCATCTAGATATCCGCATTTTAATTGCAACCATTTTTCGGACATTTCTTGTGCTGGAAATCCGTGGCAGCATCGTCCCCAAGGCCTTGTGACAAAAGTTGGGGGTGACATTCCGAAGACGAGTTTTCCCTCAGATCTAAAGGCGTTACATTGAATCGGACGAGGTTCCGAACTCTTACGCCGTGCAAAATGAATGCAATGTCCAATTTCTGGCTTCGATTCTTCTCCCCTGAAAGGCCTGAAAGGGCTAGGCCATATACAAACCGGAACTTTGCCACAACACTGGCGATTGACACCAAACGGGCCTCATCGGGCGCATGTAGCCAGGGGATTACTGGGCAGCCAAGTCCCGTAATACCAATATCTCGAGTCTAGATCCCTGAGGTGATGCAGTCATTCACCATTCTGGCCACTTCGCATTCCTCGCACATTGGGGGGTGCGCCTGGAACTCTGCCGATTGAGCAGATCGTTTCTGTTAATCCAGAAGTGGTGAAATGAGCTATTGGGCAGATGTTCTAAGACGCCCGAAAGGTACATGACAAAATAAAAAAACCT
Organism: Colletotrichum zoysiae; assembly: GCA_030867305.1. Lineage (NCBI taxonomy): Eukaryota > Fungi > Ascomycota > Sordariomycetes > Glomerellales > Glomerellaceae > Colletotrichum > Colletotrichum zoysiae. The sequence goes on along the minus strand of MU842915.1, from coordinate 49,778 downwards.
TGAAAACCTCCGATCTACTAGACTGTGGAAAGATGGCAGCTGAGCCATTGGCCCGGTTACACCTTGCAGACATAGTGGCCGACAACACCACAGCTGAGGCTGGAGATGAACGGGATCAGCCGCAAAGATCGTGTGCCAACTAGATTGTGAACGGATTGGCAGCGCTGTCTAGATATTGTAAGTGTTGCTAGCAATTTTCCCACCATCTTCCGGCGACCCCCGTTTTGGTGTTTGATTATCATCCCGGTGACACCTAGATACGTGGATATTACGCACGTAAACCAGCGACGGCGTGGTATAGGCTGGATAAAACAGATGGAAGAAAGAAACGAAAGAGAAAAATGAACATATATGATACTATTGGTCAAAGCAAGTGCCAGAATAAAACGATTGCATTCGAGTCCGTTTCGTGATTTCCTGTACACGACGACTTGGATGCCAACATGGCCTCGTAGATAGACACCTATACCAAGGCCACACGCCGAGAACGGGGAAAAGAAAGAAAGAAAGAGGCATGTCTAGCCCAGTCAAGTAATTGAATGATCGACAGGGAGATCGACAGCGGTAGATACCACAAGGACGCGAGCTCCGTGTTGATGATACATTCCATCTCAAGGCGCGCATCCTCCCTCAGCTGCACCGTTCCAAGAGACTTGACTGACTGGCCCCAACCAGATGAGAAAAGAGATACCTCGACGACAGAAGCCGACCGCTGATAGGACGTGAACAAGTTTCTATACTCCGGGCCGTAATCCAATCTTCCGTCTTCCGCGGCGCCCCCTCCCCCCCCCCCCCCCCCCGGCACATGCATCCGGAGGCGGGGAGCGTTGCCGATTCGTCGACCCTCGTTTCTACCCCCTTGAACGACGCCATCCAGCGCCACCAACAACAAAAACAGGCATACATAAACACCAAACTAAAACACTCGCCCTCCTCCGTTTCCCCCGCTCACACACACACACACACACTCACACAAACACATACGTCCCGCACCCGCGGAACTTCATCCATGATGGCAGCCGACGAGCGCAAGGACCCGAGACCGCTGAGGCTGGACGACCTCCCGTCCGAGATCCTGGCCAGCGTCGTCGCGTACTGCGAGGGCGGCGCCCCGACGGACGACGAGTACGACGACCCGGACCCGGACCCGGACCCCGCGGCCACAGCGACGACGACGACGGCGGCAGCGGCGGCAATGGCACAGGCTCCCGGATCCCACCCGGCACCGGCACCGGCACCGGCACCGTCTCCCCCCCCGCGGGACCTCGCCGCGATCTGCAGCCTCCACCTGACCAACCGCCTGCTCGCCGACCTCGCCGCGCCGCACCTCGTCCGCGTCCTCGACGTCTCCGTGACCCCGGCCTCCCTCGCCCGCCTCGACGCCGTCTCCCGCCACCCGGCCGTCGCCGCCGGCGTGCGCCGCGTCCGCGTCGGCCTCGCCACCCACCCGGCCCCCCTCGCCGCCGACCGCGCCGAGTTCGCCCGCTTCGCCCTCCGCGCCCTCCTCGCCGAGGCCGCCCGCGCTGACCGCGCCGCCGCCCTCCCCCGCGACGACCTCGCCGCGCACAGGGCCCGCGTGCAGGAGTGGATGCGCTCCGCCGCCTCCGGAGGCGCCCCCTCCCCCCTGTCGCCTTTTCTCGCCGAGGCCTACGCGGGGTACGTCCGCCGGAGCGAGGCCTGCGCCGCCGCCCGCGCCGGGTTCGGCGCCGCGGTCGCGCGGTCCGTGGCCCGGATGCGCCGCGCCACCGCCCTCGAGGTCAACGACAAGGTCGCCCAGGGCCCGCGCGGCCCCTGGCACGCGAGGCACCCGCCCCGGCGGCGCGGCGAGCGCGAGCGCGACGGCCTCGTCGACGAGCCGGCGCTGGCGGAGCTCCTCGCGCAGCCCATGCCGTGGGAAGACGCCGCGGCGTACGCGTGGGGGGCATCAGACGCCGTTGCCGCCGACCTCCACCCCGTCGAGGTCCTCCCGGACCTCCTGGCGGGCCTCGGCCGCCTCGGCGTCCGGCTCACCCGCCTCGTCGTGGACCTCTCCCCGCCCGCGCGGTACCACGCGCTCGCGCGCACCGACGACGCCGACTCGCGTGCAAACATCGCCCTCGCCGTCCGCGGCGTGCGCGCCGCCGTCTTTGCGCTCAGGCCCGGCGGCGGCGGCGAGACAGCGGCGGCGGGGGCGGCGTGGGGAGGGGGAGGGCCGACCGGACCGCCCGCCTGGCCGCCCCGCGGGCCCGCGGAGCTCGCGGCCCTCGGCAGCTTCGCGAGCGCGGCGCTGGCGTCCGAGGAGCTTGAGGTCGCCGTCCTCGACTTCGCGGCCCTCCGGCGCGAGAACCAGGACCTCTGGGCCCTCGGCGCGGTCCTGGGCCCCGACGCGCCGCGGCGGTGGCGGCCGTCCCTGCGCCGGCTCGTCCTGCGCGGCGCGTGCCTTAGCGCCGACGACGACCTGGCCGTCCTCGTCGGCGGTGGCGACGGCGACGGCGACGGCGACCACGGCCCGCGGCTCGCGTCGCTCGGCCTGTTCGCGCCGCACCTGGCGGACGGGTCCTGGGCCGAGGTGCTCGAGATGCTGCGCGGCCGGGCGGACCCCCGGCGGAGGAGGGGAACGGGGACGGGGGCGACGACGCCGCTGGAGCTCGAGGCGCTGACGAGCCCGACGGGCGGCGAGGCCGACGCGATGACGGCCGCGCAGTACGACGCCGTCTTCTCGCAGCCCAGGGGCTGGGCGCTGTACGAGGCGCAGCTCAGCGGCGAGCCCGCCCTGAGCGCCGCCGTGCGGTACGTGTCCCACCTGCAAGACGAGAACCCGGTACGGGCGGTGGTGCTCTGAGAGGGGGCTGGGGCTGGGGCCGGCGCCGGTTGGGGATGGTGTGTGTGCGCGTTGTCTACTACTTCTTCACATGCGGCGGGTGTCTCTTGATAGATGTAACGATGCTAGCTAGCCGTGAGGCGTCAACGTCGCCTCGACGCCTTGGCGATGATGGCCGCTGGTGTGTTTTAAGAGATCCGGTCCGTAATGTGACATATTGTTGATCCAAGCTATATCCCCTCATTTCTACACTTCTCGTCCCGGTTCACAGACCCTCTCTCTCTCTTTCGTTCCGAAAGCCAATAGACAAAGAGCGTCGACGCAAAGCGTAATCTTCACACAACGATACCTCACCAGATCGGGACTGCACCGTCTCTTCCTCGCTCCCCGGCCCCTAACACATCACATTTGCCCTACTCCCCCATAAAGACCTTACCGTACTCTGTAGTGTCCATAGATACCCCACCGCCCGCCCCCTGCCCCGCGGCAGAGCAATTGAGAAGCCGGCCCGGCCATGAACTCTCACCACCCGGGGATGGGAATGGGGTGGAAGGGGGGGTGGAAGGGGGGGAGGGGGCAAAAGAAGCGGGGAAAATGCATGAACGGGCGAGCGGCCAACAGCAACCGTTTTCGGGGTCTGAGATCCACCCAGACCCGAACTTTTGATCCGGGCGGAGATTGGACCACTGGAACGAACCATGGCCGGGGATTGGAGGGGAGGGGAGGGGAGACGGCGAGATTGCAACGTTGCTATCAGACCTCTCTCTCTCCCCCGAACTCTGCAAAGCCTGGTTGACTCGGGGCCCCTCTCGGACTATCGACTCGAACCTTTGGGGGGTTAGCACAAAGTGCGTTCCAACGTTTCCCAAGAAAGTCAAGCTCCGCCCTGATGGCACTCACCTGCATGTCTTCCCCTTGTGCCCCCCCGGCCTTGTTACTAGTGAGTGATTTGCATCTTGGATTATGCAATGTGATGATGATGCCGCACAGCTTCCGTCCGCGCCTGGCGGGCTAACCAACGCAGTCTTCACCCCGGATGTTACCTTCTACAAACGCGTAGCTGTTCGTTCCCTTTTCCCATCACGCCGACGGGGCTTGGCTGCCATCATCGTTCCACGCTCGACGTCTCCAAGACTAATTGCCCCCCCCCCCCGCGCCTGCAAAGGGCCATGTCCCTCGTGTGATTGTCGCCATGCAAGGCCGTCTGCTTACCTTGATAAGGAGGAGTGCGTGCATCCCGGCTATATAGTGCCCATAGTCCAGTCGACCAAGATGCCTCCAAGCTGGCCCGACATCGTGACGGTGAATTGACACAGTTCAGCTTCCACGATGCGCTCCACCCTGCTCCCAATCTGCCTCGCGCTTACGGCGGTGGCGGACTCGCTCCCCGGCCTCCCAACAGTTCCCTTCACCTCCACAGGCGGCACCCTTCCCCCCGCCTTCCTCACTAAGATCGTCGTCTCCTCGGAATTCGCAGAGTCCGTCGACGAGGCGGGACAGACCTTGATCCCGCCGACGCTGCGCTCCTTCGCTGCAACCTTTGCCTCTGACCTCGCTTCCGCTCTTTACCTGGACATTCCCGTCGAGCTTGGTGACGCTGCCGAGCAGGGGTCGATTTTCCTCACGCTCGGCGACGCGGGGCTCTACAGAGATGCCGCGGGCCGCGAGAGCTCTGAGGGTTATTCGCTCAACGTGACCATCGACGGCGTTCTAATCACCGGCGCGAGTCCGTTGGGGGTGTGGTGGGGGACCCGGTCCCTTCTGCAGCAGCTGATCCTCGGCAACGGCGAGGTGAAGATGGGGTACGGGACCGACACGCCCGGCTGGGGTACCCGGGGAATGATGGTAAGAGATGCTGTTCCCCCCTCCCCTGGCCGCTGTCCGGGGCTTACGCGGGGGAGGGGAGGGTTGCGACTCCCCGCGTCCCGGACCCGGCTCCGAAACTCCGACGCTAACCCACCGCCCCTCCCCCGGGTGATCCCGTAGTTCGATATCGCCCGCCACTACTACCCCCCCGAGTTCCTCGTCGACATGTGCGCTTACATGTCCTTCTTCAAACAAAACACGTTCCAGCTGCACCTCAGCGACAACCTCTACAACAACGTCGCCGTCTATTCCCGCGAGCGGACCCTCTCGCTGTACGCCGCGTTCCGTCTGCTGTCCGACAACCCGTCGCTCGAGGGGCTGAACAAGCGCGCCAACGAGTCCTACACACGCGACGTCTTTGACGACGTCCAGACGAAATGCGCCGCTCGAGGCGTCACGATACTGCCGGAGATCGAGGCACCCGGGCACGCGCTGGTGATTTCGCAGTGGAGGCCGGAGCTCGGGCTGGACAGCGACTTGAGCCTGCTCAACATATCGAACCCTGAAACGATCCCGGCGGTCAAGCACATCTGGGACACCTTTCTGCCGTGGTTCCACACAAAGACGGTGTCCATTGGCGCCGACGAATACGTCGACCCGACATTGAGCCAAGAGTAAGTCGCAACGGGGATTCCGGGTTTGAGGGTACGCGCGCGCTCATCATCTATCCAAGTGCACTCGTGGGAGAGTACACACGCTTCGTCGACGACTTGAACGAGCACATCACGAGCACGTCCGGGAAGCATGTCCGCATCTGGGGCACCTTCGCCCCCTCGGTTGGCGGGGCCGTCGACAAGTCAGTCTCGATCCAGCACTGGGCCAACTTCGAGGCGAACCCGCTCCACGACTTCATCGACAATGGCTACGACGTGCTCAACTCGGGCGACTACGTGTATACCGTGGGGAAATGGTCGCAATCGTACGGCCAAACACTGAGCCTCGAGTTCCTCTTCCACGGCTCGCCCGACGGATCGGCCTTTGCGCCCAACGTCTTTGATCGCGAAAACGCCGCCAACAACGCCGCGAGAGACAGCCCGTCGCTGCTGGGGCACATTGCGCCGCAATGGAACGACTACGGGCCAAACGCGACGACTGTGACCGAGGCCTACTACCAGTGGCGGGACGGATTGCCTGCGCTCGCGGACAAGCAGTGGGGGGGCGAGGTGGCCGAGTCGGATTACCAAACCCTGTTCTCTGCACTGCAGCCCTTGGCGCCGGGGCAGAATCTGGATCGCAGAATCGCGTCCAGGGGACCGACGATTGTGGAATACGACTTCAGACAGGGACAAGGTGGCAAGGGCACGACTGTGGAGGACATGTCGGGGAACGACTACCACGCGACGTCGACGTGCGCGACGGGCGACGAGGGCGCCATCCTTGCGGCGTCGTGTCGCATCGCGACTCCTCTGGTGCAAAAGGGGCGGAACTACACGCTCTCCTTCAGCATCAAGCCCACGTCGGACGCCAGGGGAGCCATCTTCAGCGGCGGGGACAGCGGGCTGTGGTCCGGCAACGGGAGCGTCGACGCCGTCATGCTCTTCTCGGGGGAGAGCACGTACGCGCTCAACTACACGTTTCCCGTGGGGGCATGGACGAACGCGAGCCTCATCGGCAGGGGCACGCAGACGTTCCTGGACGTTGGGGAGGGCGAGCCCATGGAGTTCCTGACGGTGCTGGGATGGAACGGGGAACGCTTTGTTTGGGCACCAATTGCGGTGGAGGCGCCCTTGGCCACGGTCGGCGGCGGCGGGTTTGAAGGCGTCATAGGCAGGATGAAGCTGGTTGACGATGCTTAGAATACTCTACTAATGTGATTGTTATCGTCTAGGGGGGGGTGACAATTGCTTACCCCGGCTGATACGGGATCACGTTCCGCTGGGGGCGGGGTAGTAATTGGGGGTTAGAATTCGATTTCCTGCGGCAGAGGGCCGGGTCGACTGAATCGTTTGCTCAAGAAAATGGCGTTGTTGAAACAGCCTTCGCCTGCCTGCCCGCCTGCCTGCCTGCACGTCTACCGCATGATAGGGGTGCGAAACCAACCGGCGCCCTTGATGCTGCGGGATCAGCCATCAACAGTTACAAAGTGCTCCGTATTCAAGGTAAACAAGAAGCACTGTCGACGTCAACGCCGTGGGATGGTCAGTAGTGGTGGAATGCGCTAGAAACTTCTGCTGTCAGTACATCGTACTGTGTACTACGGCTTTCTAATGGGTAGTTGCTTCGGGTGCGGATCATTGTGGTCGACGTTGTAGTCGGGACCCCCGGCCACAGCTCATGGGTGCGTATCCGTACATAGGGAGGGGGTAATTGTCAAAGGAGTACAAACGATGTACAGAGGGGGACGATGTCGCAGTCAAGGCTCGATGCGGTGGCGTGGCCGACGCGGATGACCGATCGAGGGTCGCTCGGGGATCTTTGGCAGCGGCCCAGTGAGTGGGTGTGGGATGTCAGGGGGCCGTCGGGCGATGACAACTGAGTGTAGTCATAGTGTATGTGGTGCGCATGTAGGGTATCATTGGGCGGCGTGCCCCCTGTGAAGGCAGGCGGCGTCGACGAGTGAAAGGGAAAAGCCGCCCCTTGGCGACGGCAGTGGATGTTGGGTGCAGTGCGTGCAGCGAGTGCATGCAGGGGGTGGACGACGGGCCAGGGGCTGAATCAGGGTCCAAAAAGGGTCCATGTGTACCAGAGATGGGCCGACCGTGGGCGACAGGCAGCTGCTAAAGCAAGGCTTTTGGAATCGATTCTTGGCAGTCAACTGTCAGCCATGAGCCGTGGGTCCGAACCTCCGAGGGCTGTCGGAAGCTGCTCGTTCTCTCTTTCAGTCTCTGTGTGTGCACATGTTTGTGTCCTTTTCCCTCTGGGGCCAACAGCTAGAGAGGGGCTGGTGTTGACGGGTAACGGTCCACGGCGGTCTCGAGGAAACAGGCGGCGTTGAGGATGAATAGGAAGGTACGGCACAGTAAGTCGGTCGGTATATTGGCGGCGAGGTAGGTAATCAGGACGATGACGAAGGGTCGGGCTGAGGGACGGATGGATGGATGGATGGATGGATGGGATGGCTTCGTCTCATAGTCGCCTGGACGACTGACTGCTGCGGGCGAACGAGAATAGACGGAGCAACGGCCGAGGTTTCGGATATGCAGCGTCCGAGTCTTGAAGGTTAGTTGGTTGGTTGGTTGGTTGGGTTGCGTTGTGCTCATCAACGGTCCAGATGACTGAGAGGCGAAGACGTCTGTCTGTTACGTGTTAGCGACGAGAGAGAGAGGCTGTCAGATGTACTGCCGTACGGGGAACAGCACAATCAATGTAGGGTATGGAATAGAGTAGGTGATGATGATGGTTGATACGTTGTCGATAGATGGAATGAGTGGATGAATGAATGAATGACAATGTCCGAGTTGTTTACGGGCCGCGATTGAACCTTGGAAGGTACATGCGAGGGTAGGTGCTGTAGGGAGGGAGGCAGGTATACCTAGTGCAGTACGTACCGAACAGATGGAAAGGGTGGAGATGGAAGTACCTAGGTACAGGGTACGTACTCTCCGACCCTGTCTGCCTGCTTACCATAGCATACTCAGTAGGTAGTATCCGTACCTGCTCTGCCAAAGTGGCAGTCCTCGAGGCTCTTTCCTCCCCTAATATGTACAGCAGCAGTGCAGCAGAGAGAGAACAGCCATGTGCCTGCACTGTGTCGGCACAGTACAGGATTGTTTACCTGCGGGGCCGAGCTTAGAGTTTACATGGTGACCGAAGCCAGGTAAGAGAAGGAGCGGGGCAAAACGAGTCAACGGCCCTGTTCTTGACCATTCTCTGCTCTCTGGCGGAACATGGAACTCTCTCATCGATTCCAAGTTTCCGACCGGCGACTGCCACCCCCTTCCTTCCTTCCTTCCTTTCTTGTGACCTAGGGGAGGGGAGAGGAGGGGATGAATGGAGGGAAGGAAGGAAGGAAGGAAGGAAGGAAGGAAGGAACGAAGAAGCAGACAAGCATGCACCTGCCGCCACCACACCACAGTCGCTGCCATTTCCGTTTCCATCGATCCCGATCACTAGTACCTAGTAGGTAGTACCTAAATGAACAACCGTCATCACGTCTTCTCTCTCTGCTCGCCCTGCCTGGATGAATGCACCGAAGAACCTAAATCGCTTCTGTGCCCGCTTCATTTGTTTCCCTTTGTCGACTTCCCTTCCGCAGTCATCGTCATCATCGTTGGCAACGGAGCAGGCGCTCATTGGCAATCCTACTTATCCCCTCCCCCCCGTTGATCTTCACCTCACCGCTTCGGCCTCGTCCATCCTTCGATCCATCCATCCATCCGCCCTGCCCTGCCCCATCCCGTCCGATGCTTCTCGATGCTCAAACTGCTCGTCTTGTCCTCCCCATCGGCCCTGGCTAGGCTAGGCGAGGCAAGGCGAGGGGAGGGGAGGGGTGGTGACAAGACCGACCCGGAACTGGAACTAGGGCTGGATGGAACTGGGACTGAACTCTCTCTGGAACTCCCGATACACTATTTGCAGCACTACCTAACATATCCATCCGTACACGGAGTCGCAGACTACCTACGGTGTCAGTCCTATACCACCTACGTACAGTACTCGCATGGTATTCTACAGGCACTTACCGCGCACTTGCGGTGATGAAAGGCCATGTCATGCCATGCCATGACATGACATGCCATGCAGCGCAGCACTCACTCCAGATAAATGCATTTACTGTGTGGGCACTATTACCTACCTACCTACCTACCTACCTATCCTATCTGCCTGGGCAGTGTGTAGGTACCTAGGTATGTGATGTGAATGTGATGTGCTCCAATGTCCAAGGTACCTCGAGAAGCACCTAGTCTCCACTTGTGAGTCTGTAGCCGGTACTTGATACACAGAGTACCTAGGTACCTAGGTACTCGTGCTCGATGGGGACGGGACCACTCGGCCCAAAGATCCAAGGAAAGAAGAGGAAAGCACAACCGGAGCCAGCCCCGTCCTTCCTGCCCTGCCCTGCACTGTCTGTCGTTCGTTCCTGTGGTTGGTTACCTAACCACTTTTTCTCCATTCCCCGTCACTGACTGACCGGTTCAGTCTCTCGGTCAACTCACGATGTGTGCGACGCACCAATACACGACCACAGACAGACAGACAGACAGACAGACAGACAGACACATCGACACTGGGCCAGATAGTTTGTCGACCGGCATACTATGTATGTATGCACACACATGGCGACACGAAACCATACCGCGGACCTACCTACCTACCTACCTACCACGACGCAAAGCTTCAACAGAACAAAGTCGATTACCTCGTCACACGTTGATCCATTTCCAACGATCCCATGTCATACGCCCACATACATTACATACACGACGACATATACACGACACACACACACATACACACACTCTCTCTCTCTCCCTCTCTCTTCCACACAACCTTGGGACCGGAAGACGTGCGTCGCCCACTAACTCTGCCCAACCGCAATCGCGATTCTCATTACACTTTGCCCATCGTCGTCGCAGCCGGCCCTCGGATCTCGCCTGCGTCTCCGCTTTCCCTAGTGTGTGTGTGTGTGTGTGCGTCGTTCGGTTGTCCCTCCAGCTAGCTAGGTATCGTCTGTCTCTCTGTCCATTCCGGCAGGGCTTGGCCAACGCCACGTCCAGCATTATGCCCACGTCGCTCGTCTCGTCGCCTTTATACACCCAAACACCAGCCAGCACATTGGCAGGTTCGCTTCATCTCTCGTCGTCTGGTTAATCGCACAATCTTCTTTCACACTTGTCCATGGAAACGTACCTTGGTAATTACCGGACATTGCCTTCCCACCCACGTGCTGCTGCGCCAAGGTCGTCTACGGATAATCTAGACCCCTAATTCTTGGCCGGAATGAACCAGATAGACAACCAACTCAACTCGGTCCGGACCAGGGCGGCCGGCACATCTCGCACTTCGGGTCGGGCATACTTACTTAGCATGTACATCTGAACTCGAGGGCCACCCAAGCCAAGCCAAGAGAAGACAAGACAAGACAAGACAACCGGCCGGCCTACTGCCAATCTGTCCATGTACAAACATACACTACACCACTGCTGGATATGGCGCCGCCCAGTTTGCATCATATGTTACTGCAAAGAGGCAAGCTGCGCACTTTCTGGGCCGGCCGCTAACCATCTAGTTAGTGTAGCGCATCTACTCAGAACCTCCGAGGGTCACCCATCGACACAAAACGGAGACAAACGAGCCCGCGCACATTCCCACCAACGCACCTTGCTTGCTTGCTACATACCTACCTACCAGCATGGGATGGATGGTACTTTACTTGGTTTTGGAACGAAGGAATGAATACCAGGTACCTACCGTCCCACCCCTATGCAGTACAGTACAGTACCTACGGCCTTCAGGTATTCCACGGGGTGACTGGGTACGCCTGGAAACCCTGCCTCCCATAGGTTGCAATGGCAAATCTCCAAACCGCCCAAAGAACCGGTTTCCCATTCCAGGCAAGGATGTGCGTAGCCTTGGCCTGGGCCCTGCAAGCCCACGAACCCTCACTCTCTACCCCCCCCCCCCCCTCCTCGACCGACGACAGTCCTTGCGCTAACGTACGCCTTCGCTTGACGCCTACATACACGGGGCTACTACCTTCGACTCTTCACACCTGCTGCTGCCCGCTGGCTGCCGCTACGAGGTATAGTATACATCGTACCAGGTACGGATACAGCACTGCAGTCTGCTGCCGGGAGACGAGACCACCCGTCGAAAGCTGGCTGGCTGGCTGGCTGGCTGGCTGGCCATGTTCTCTCTCACCCCCCCACCCCGACCATCTCTCGAACAGCGCCCATCCCGGCTCCCGGGATCCCTGCTTCACCTCAGTGGGGAGGGGCGCCGCGGCATTTCAGTCATGCTCGCCGCCTCACCTTCGATGAGTACCTACTCCTCCTCCCTGATCAGGACCTGGACCCAACCAACCCTGGGCCGACCCGATTCTTGTTCCGATTTCCATCCTGATCTTGGTCATTATCCTGACCTCACCTCACCTCACCTGACCGGACCCGGCCTTGGCTTTGACGACGCCGTCCGTTGACCACAGGAGACCACAACAGGAACAACAACAACAACAACAAAAACAGCCTCACGCTCCCTTCCCACCTCCCCCATCCCATCCATCCGTGTTTGTCGTCGTCCTGGATCAACCCGTCCCGCAGACCATGGGCACGACGACGACTTGCATCAACCCACTTCACGACGACCTGCATGAAGTATGAACAAGATAACAGAAGGTGCCCGTGAATGGGAGACGTTCAAGTGTGTAGCCTAGCCCCTTCTCCCCCCTCCCTCCCCTTCCTGCGAAACCTGCCCCGTTCGTTGGTCCCGATGCCTCGTGGACTCGACTGAACTCCCATTACCACTGACTGACTGACGAATCTCGGTAACAAAAGATATGATTCTTTCCACATCCCCAGCGCCGTATTCAACAGTCCCGACAGGCCGATCCCCCCCTCCTCGCTCGCGTCATCGCCAGATACCGGTCTCACTGCCTTTGCGCAGCTGGGCGCCTTGCGACTCAATGCCTCCCGCGCCTTGATTTCCCTGTTCGATCGCCACAACCAGTACATTGTCGCCGAGGCCACTCGTTATATGCCGCTGGCCCCCGATGCCAAGTATCCCACGCAAAACCACCTCTGGCTCTGCGGGACAGCCATCCCTCGCGCATTCGGAATATGCGAACATGTCTTGATCGGAGCAACCCAGGACCCGTCCAACCCTCAACGCCCGTCTGCACCCAATGAGAGCGAGCTCCCCGTGGCCGTGGTCCCGGATCTCGCAGCTGACTGGCGATTCTGCGACCGTCCTTACATCGAGGCCGCCCCGTACAACCGCTTCTATGCAGGCGTTCCCATCCGATCTCCCAAGGGTATCAACATTGGTGTATATTGCATCTTCGATGACCGCCCACGTGCCGGGCTTGATGCCGACTCGGTGCAATTCCTGCGCGACACCTCCCAGACCATCATGAACTATCTCGAGGCCAGGAGGGTCAACGAGAGCTACCGCCGCAGCGAGCGCATGGTGCAGGGATTGGGCAATTTTATCGAAGGCAGAGACGACCCCGTTCCACCGCCAAAGTTCGACCCGCGATCGGCCACCAATGGCTTCGAGCCGCCCCGGCTGGCGGTCTCACTCTCAGAGACGGACTCAACGTCATCCGAAACCGCCGACCCCGTCCGGCCGGGCATCAACCCAATCAGCCCGGAAGCGACAGGTTCCCCTACCAAGGTAGACTCGAGCGATTCCGTCGAGACCACAGCAACAACGGCCACGGTGGCGACGACCACGTCGAGCACTGCTCCGCCAGATCCGCACTTGTCGGAAACGATCAAGATCTTTTCGCGGGCCGCTAATGTGATTAGAAAGTCCCTCGAAGTAGACGGTGCCCTTTTCTTAGATGCCAGCGTTGGATCATTCGGCGGCCTCGTGACAGGTCCTCGGCGGGCAAGCGAGGTGGCAGACCACAGCTTGTCGAGCAGCGAAGACAGCCTCTCCGAAAGGCTGGAAGACGACGACGATAGTTGGTGCAAGACTTTTGGCAGATCGTCCTCCACCGCCGAGGGCGGCGGCAGCGGGCCAGAAATACCACAGCTGGGCCCCAAGACTTTGCGCGAGAGGTTTCTCAGGAAACTGCTCCGAAAGTATCCAAACGGAAAGGTGTTTAGCTTCGACGAGGCGGGGAACTGGCTGGCTGCCGACTACGAAAGCGACGACGCCGACATGACGCCCACGGAAGAGGCCGAACAGCTACCCACGCGGGACGAGAGCAAGGCAGCTCATTCGTATTTCACCAAGAGAAACGAGGCAAAGACAATCATCGACATTTTTCCGGGCGCAAGGAGCATCGCGATTGTTCCGTTGTGGGATCCTTCGAAAGAGCGGTGTTTTGCCGGGGGGTTTGTCTGGAGCAAGAGCGCCACCCGTATCCTGACGCCAGCTGCAGATTTGCCCTTCCTACGGGCATTCGGAATGGTCACCATGTCCGAGGTCATCCGGCTCGACGCCATTTTGGCAGACAGGGCGAAGACGGATATCCTGGGCTCCCTGAGCCACGAGCTTCGATCGCCGCTCCACGGGGTCGTCGCGGCGGCCGAGCTTCTTCACGATACCCAGCTGGACGCTTTCCAGGTCGACGTCATCCACACCATAGAGATATCGGGCAAGACGCTGCTCGACACTATTGATCACGTAGGAACCTCCCGCCTTCTACCACGCCCTTTGGCGCATACTGACACATTCCCACAGCTGCTGGACTACAGCAAAGTCAACACATTTCTGCGCGAGTCCAAGTCTCGGCGCAAGCACAGTGTCGTGGGACGTGGTATGCGGCCGGAAACGTCCATCGAATCGGGCATGATGAGTCTGGTGTCGGACGTGCACCTCGACTTGCTTGTGGAGGAGGTCATCGAGAGCGTCTTCATCGGCCACAGCTTCCACCACATGGTTGCTTCGTCACTGGCTCGACATGGTACATCCTCGGGGCCCCCCACCCCTGCTCAGGAGAAGCTGGACGCCATCGCCACGTCCGACGGGCTGGGCCACAGGCGAGGCCCCTCGGAAAGCCAGCCCGCCAGCCTCAAGGACGTCAAAATCCTCGTCGACATTGATCCGCAGTCCTCTTGGGTGTTCCACACCAACCCCGGCGCCATCCGCCGCGTCGTCATGAACCTGTTTGGGAACGCGCTCAAGTACACGTCAAAGGGATTCATCAAGATCCACCTACGGCAGGAGGAGGTGGTGCACAAGTCGTCGAGGTCTGCGTCGATGGTGGTGCTCACCGTGACCGACTCGGGCAAGGGCATCAGCGAGGAATTCCTCCACCACAAGCTCTTTACCCCGTTTTCCCAAGAAGACTCCCTGGCACCGGGCACTGGTCTGGGCCTGAGCCTCGTTCGGCAAATCGTCACGGGACTCGGCGGGACGATCAGTGTGAGAAGCCAAGTCGGCCACGGGACAAGCATGACGGTGTCGATGCCACTCGTGCTCTCGCGAAAGGCGAGCGGTCGCGGCAGGAAGTTCTCGTCCGACCTCAAGACGTTGGCCGGCACTCGACTGTCGGTCCGTGGGTTTAGTCGCGGCTTGGAGGACTCGGAGGAGCTCCGCGCCGGCGGACTCGACCTCCCCGTAGAAAGCTTGCCTTTCAAGTGGATGGATGTCAAGATCAACCAGGACAGCCGGGGCCCGGAGGGCGCGGATCTGATGGTGTGCAGTGAGGAGGCGTTCAGGAAGCACGGCATGTCAGAGACCGGAGGCGTCGAGACGCCGCTTGTGGTGGTGTGCGGGAACGCCGAGGCCGCGCAGAAGCTTGCCACATCGTACAGGCGTTCTCTCCGTCACGATGCCGTCATGGAGTTTATCGCTCAGCCGTAAGTTGCGCCTAGGCGCCTGTTGCCTCGGGAGGGGTCGAGCTGCAATGCTAACCTTGTTTTATAGGACCGGGCCCAGGAAAGTCGCAAAGGCGCTAGTCTGCGCCCTCGACCGATGGAAGCAGCGTCAACCAGCCGCCAGACCGATACCGGTCAGCCCACGGTCGGACGCCTTCCCTCCGCTGGCGCCGAGCCCACGCGCGGTGAAGTCGGACACCCTGACGACGAGGCCCAGAGCGCAGTCGGAGACGGTGAGGATGGTAAGGGTGACATCGCCGCCACCCGATAACGCGTCGCAGTCGCCCGGGGACAGTTGGATCGCCAACACAAACGATTCCAACACGTTTACGCTTACGCTTCCATTCCGGCCGGCGGCATCAGCAGCGACGTCGGCCATGTCGCCGACGACTTTGGCCAAGGGCAGCACCAGGACTAGCGTGCCTCCTTCCCCTGGGATGGCCAAGTCACCGTCGGAGTTTCTCTTGGTGGATGACAATGCAATCAATATCAAGGTTGGCTTGCGGCCCTCGCTCGAATGAGTACGAAACCGGTGCAGGATGCTGACGATGGGCAGATACTGTCGGCCTACATGAAGAGGCTCCAGAAACGGCACACCACGGCCTCCAATGGCCTCGAGGCTCTACAGGCATACACATCACAACCGCGGCGGTTCTGCTGTATTCTCATTGGTAAGTCTTTTTCGGTTTTTTTCTTCTTCTTTTTTTTTCCCGCTTGGGACGGGCAGACGGTGTCGAAAGCCAGGGAGGCTAACAGCGTGCAGACATAACGATGCCTGTCATGGACGGGCTCGAAGCTACGAGGCGGATCAGGAAGTTTGAGCGAGCGCAGAACTTGACGCCGGTGACTGTGATTGCCATCACCAGCCTGGGGTCGCAGAGCGCCCGGCAAGAGGGCTTCGCAAGCGGAATGGACCTCTTCCTGACGCGGCCGGTGACCATGACGGAGCTGGTCAAGATTCTGAAGCTACGGAAACTGGTGGACGAGACAACGGAGAAGGAAGTCTTGTCGCAATGACCCAGGGTGTCTGTCATTTTTCCCTGCCCTTTCTTTTGTCGTATCTGGGGAGAGGGCACATTTCGCCTCTCTTGTTCTGGGGGGTTTTTTTTTTCTCTTCTTTTTTTTATTTCTTTCTTCATCCGGTTGATGTATGGCGTGGACCACGAGGGTCTTGTTTTCATGGTGGTTGTTTTCTTCTTTTTCCGTCGCAATTTCCGCAAGGCGTTACGGGTGGGCTACGACTGAATTGGTCCCGGCTAGGGGACCTAGAATTTGGCTTGGAAAAAAACAAGGGCAGCATTTCTTGCTTGGTTTCAAGCCATGTCTCGAGGCGAACATTGGCTGCAGTGTTGGCGCGGGGTGGGAGGGCATTCTATACGGAAAGACAAACGGGGCGCGTCAGATGATGGAGAGAACAGACTGCGCGACGGGCCGGCGCTACGGTAGGGAAAAGTTGTACACATGCAGTTATACGCAGGTAGCAGTGTAGTGTAGTGGCACAGACAGGGCGGGAAGAAGAGCCGGGAAGAAAAGAAAATGCATGACACGATGTTTGTCTTGAATTATATGCGAGGCCGATGGCGGCTCTGTGACTCTCGGCTGTTGTGCTCCGCGCTGGTTTTAAAAGGCTGATTGGGTGTGCGATGAGAGATATGTTCGTCAGCCTTTTTTTTTTTTTTTTTTTTTTTTTTGGTAATAAAGAGACGCAACGGGTATCAGGGCGCGTGGAGTGGAGGGCATATGACGACGACAGACGGAGCAGAGTTTCTCGAGTGTTTTTGTTGTACGGATACTGCTACGGTAGAGTTGGACAAAAGCTTCAGGGCCTTTGCAGGTATATACACCGGGTTCGGAATATCATCTTTTCAGGACGGCCTTCATGTCATTCATTCATTCACTCATTCATTCATGTTCGTAAGGGGGCACCGACCAACTGATAAGGCAAATGATAAGAGTTCCTCTCTCTCTCTCTCTAGGTCCGTCCCGTCGTTATCTTTGGGCGGTCAGGGGGTGGGTGTATGGGAGAGGCCGAGAAAGGGGGGAGAGGGAGATGTTGATAAGTATCCGTACCCGCGTCTGGATGTTTTGATTGGCTCATGTCTGCGCGGAGCATGTCCTCGCACACACACACCCATACACACCCATATGTATCCGTAAGTACGAAGTACACACACACATAGGTACACAACAGCCCATCGCCTCTGGAAGCCACGATGGCTTCCTTTTTTTTTTTTTGGCCCTTCCACTTTTCCATTTCCCTTTTTCAAACATGGACAACTAAACGCAACGGGCCGGGAGGCCCTTTTTCGTGTTTCCCCTGCTGCTGGTTCGTCTCCCCCCTCCCCCCCTTGTTCCCCGACTCGGCTTCCCCCGGTTTTCGTTATCACCCCGAAGCCCACAACACTGAATCCAGTGGGCGCGTGGGACCGTTCATGGGCCCCCCCCCCGCTGGATGATACGGGAAGGGAAGAGAAGGGGAGGGGGGGGGGGGTTCCAACGCTTTTGCGGGGGGGGTTCTCTGTTGGAACACCGTCCGCGTTTATCCCGTTTCCTTCCAAGAACCGGTTCGGAGGACATGGCGAAAAGACTTGTTGTATAATGGGAGGGAGAGGGCCGTTCAGTCCAAACCATCCATCCATCCCTGGTGGTGTCTGTTCAAATCATGTTGTATGGCGGGTGCGTGCGGCGCAGAGGGGACTAACTAGGTCGGGTTGGTCGAACCGCGTCCTCGGGCTGGCCGACACGCCCTTTGAAGAGTCGGGGCGTAGGGGGGTTAGCGAACCGGGGGCCCGATTCGACGGCGCTGATAAGATGCTGCTGTCGTGCCGCCATGGGACAGACAGTTACTCGGCATGGGGGGGGGTGACATCACGGGCTACGGAAACAAGCCTTTTCTCTTCTCTGAAAGGGCGCATATGAATGGACTGGGGAGGAATACCGATACCGTTGGGACGGGGGGGGGGGCGGCCAAACAAACACAGGATTAACCGCGCTCTAGGCTGCGTTTTTTCCCTGTGTCGCATCAGGCGAACCCTCCCCCCCCAAAGGGCAGACACTAGAAGGTTTCAGGAACACACACACACACAAGGCGGACCGCGTTTATCAGTCCACCTGCCTTACCTGTACTTCGTGAACCTGGCCATGCTGACTGACTGCCGAGCTGTGTGCGGGATGCCTTGCCCCCGACTTGGTTGGCATATAATACTACGTGGTGTAAGCAGGTAGCCAACTCTGGCGGGCGATGGAACATGTTGGACGGGTCGCTACCGGAGGAGGAGGAGCGCGCGCGCCAGCTTTCTTCGCGGTAAACACGATTCAGGATCCCAGTTCCCGGGGCGAAGGCGAGCTCAGGGTGGTTCGTGTGGCCGCTGCTGTCGGATACGATACGCATGAACCAACGGAGGAGCGTCATCTTCTTTTTGGCTTGTTGTCTGTGTTGGGCGCCGTATCGATACCGGAACCGGGGGGGAGGAGGGGGTCGCATTTCACTTCACACGGAATCCAGAACCAAAACAAAAAAAAGGCCCGGTTGCCTGGAGATAATCGCGGTCCCGTCAAGGGTGGGTGTGTATATCCGTAAGCGGCTGACGGGTGGTGGTGTTCACCCCCTGGTACGAAAGTATCTCTCTACCCCAAATCTTGCTTATCCAAAGACCAAACCGGTCCTATCCTATCCTATCCTATCCTGACCTGACTCCCCCTCCCCGGTCCTCCACAAGTCCACAACGTTCCCACTTGTTTTTTTTCCCGTACCTGAGAGTGTGGGCTCCGTAGATAAAGGGCGGATTATCATTCAGGACGCTGACAATGGCCCCAGCCAGACGAGATGCTGGTTTGTACACAGAGGTCATTCCCGGTGCCATTTGGACGTCGAGGACGGGAGACTGGATCTGTGACGACGGACCAACTGAACCTGGGCCGTGGCCGTTTCTCCACCGATTCGAGGTCCCTGGCGCCGCCATCGTCGACAACTCGGCCAGTTTCCACCGTCTCTCTCGTCGCCTTGCGGAGCGTGGGGGAGGGACAAGGGACAGATGAAGGATGGACATTGGCGCCACCCGCCTCTCTCTCTCTCTCCCTCTCTCTCCCTCTGTCTCGTCGTCTCCCTCTGTCTGTCTGTCTGTCCGTCTGTCTGTCTGTCCGTCTGTCCGTCTCCCTCTGTTGGTCGGACTGTGTGAGTCTCCTCGGTCCTTCGTCCCATAATCTACGGAGTAAATAAATTGGAACAAAAAAAGGCCCCACGTTTTTCCCTGCCTTCTTTGGCATTCTATGGTGTGTGCGTGCCGGTGTCCTCGCGCCCATGCATCCCCCCGGTCGTCGACCCCGGCAAGCCTACCCCGATCTCGTCCATTGCATTGGCGTAGCCGCGCTTTCTGTGTCATTTGAATGTGTGTGTGTGTGTGTGTGAGTGACTTGATACCACTGCCGGATAGACTACCTAGCTCGAACCATGCCTGTTCCCTCCACACCCCCGGGGACACTATCATTCTAGTCTGACAGCTCTCCTCATCCCACTATCTAAACATTACCTGCGGATTGCCAAGGTACTATCTGTACCCTAGTTGACGTGTGCTTGCATGATCGATTGGGGGACTCGGGAGGCTGAGCTACTAAAGAATGGCCTTGTCCCCCCCGACCCGCCTCGCTACCGCCACGCGTTTCTCAACTCGCGGTTCCTTTTTCACAAAAGGCCAGTGATCATTCGTCATCGTCGTCTTGTTCTTCTTTAATTGTATTCATTTATTCAAGTGCGTCGTGCAGAGGTTTGCTTGTCCAGTCTAATACTCCTCCTCCTCCTCCCCCTCCTCTCCCCTGTCTTCTCTCGCACGAAGGGAGCCGACGCCTCGCCGCGCCCCCTCCTCCCCTCCTCCTCCGGCCGAGAATCGGACGGGCATCGCGACGTCACCGAACGGGGAAGCCCGGGATCCATCTGTCCAGCCTTCAGCGCCACGAACACCAAACCTTGATTCCGTTTTGCGCCACGAAACACCAAAACCGGCGATTCTCCAAGTCCCGATTCCGGTCGCCCGCACCTCGATCCCGTAAAAACCTCCCGCAACTCTCGAACGAACTACACGCGACACATCCCCCTCCCCGTCCGAACTGCGCGCCCGCAACCATGGAAGCCGCCCCCCGCGTGTCCGCCGACCAGGCCCTCGCCCGGCTCGGCTACAAGGCCGAGCTCCCGCGCAACCTGTCCATGATGTCCATCCTCGGCCTCTCCTTCGCCATCATGGCCGTCCCCTTCGGCCTCAGCACCACCATGTACATCACCCTGACCAACGGCCAGGCCGTCACCGTCCTCTGGGGCTGGGTCCTCGTCTCCATCATCTCCCTGTGCATCGCCGCCTCCCTCGCCGAGATCTGCGCCGTCTACCCCACCGCCGGCGGCGTCTACTACTGGTCCGCCATGCTGGCCCCCGCCGGCTGGGCGCCCCTCGTCAGCTTCGTCGACGGCTGGCTCACCCTCGTCGGCAACTGGACCGTCACCCTGAGCATCAACTTCAGCGGCGCCCAGCTGATCCTCAGCGCCATCTCCATCTTCAACGAGGACTTCGTCGCCAACGCCTGGCAGACGGTTCTGTGCTTCTGGGCCGTCATGATGGTCTGCGCCGCCGTCAACGCCTTCGGCTCGCGGTACCTGGACCTGATCAACAAGGTAAGGCCGACGGGGCTTTCCAAACCGCGTACTGATGTATTTGCCCCGCTGACAACAAACCACCCCCCCAGATCTGCATCTACTGGACCGGCGCCTCCGTCCTCATCATCATGGTCACCATCCTCGTCATGGCGCCGACTAAGCGATCCGCCGAGTTCGTCTTCACCCACTACGACGCCTCGGCCAGCGGCTGGCCCTCCGGCTGGTCCTTTTTCGTCGGTCTTCTCCAGGGTACGTATGGGCACGCGCGTGCACATCCAAAGCTTCCTTTGCCCCCCCAAAGACCCGTCGCACAAACACCCGCCGTGACTTCACAACTAACAACTCCCCCACAGCCGCATACACCCTCACCGGCTACGGCATGGTCGCCTCCATGTGCGAGGAGGTCCAGAACCCCGAGCGCGAGGTGCCCCGCGCCATCGTCCTCTCCGTCGCCGCCGCCGGCGTCACCGGCGTCATCTACCTCATCCCCATCCTCTTCGTCCTGCCCGACGTCCAGACGCTCCTCGGCGTCGCCAACTCCCAGCCCATCGGCCTGCTCTTCAAGACCGTCACCGGCTCCGCCGCCGGCGGCTTCGGCCTGCTCTTCCTCATCCTCGGCATCCTCATGTTCGCCGGCATCGGCGCCCTCACCGCCGCCTCCCGCTGCACCTACGCCTTCGCCCGCGACGGCGCCATCCCCGGCCACGCGCTCTGGGCCCGCGTCAACGACCGCCTCGACATGCCCCTCTGGGCCCTCGGCCTGTCCACCGCCGTCGACTGCGTCCTCGGCTGCATCTACTTCGGCTCCAGCGCCGCCTTCAACTCCTTCACCGGCGTCGCCACCATCTGCCTCTCCACGAGCTACGGCGTCCCCGTCCTCGTCAACCTGCTGCAGCGCCGCCGCGCCGTCGCCGCCTCCCCCTACCCGCTCGGCCGCTTCGGCACCGCCATCAACGCCGTCTGCATCGTCTGGATCTGCTTCTCCGTCGTCATCTTCTGCCTGCCCGTCAGCCTGCCCGTCGACGCCTCCTCCATGAACTACGCCTCCGTCGTCTTCGCCGGCTTCGCCTTCGTCGCCGTCGCCTGGTACCTCGCCTACGCCCGCAAGAACTTCCACGGGCCCCCCGTCGCCAAGGAGGAGTTCCAGCCCGGCCCGGACGGCGTCATGGAGGGCAAGATCCCCGCCGTCGCCGACTCCGAGACGACCGCCAGCACGGAGAAGAAGTGAGGAGGAGTTTCGAAGGTCCTCGAGAGCAGCGGCCCGGGGTTTGGATATCTGTTTATGTATAGACTATAGTCGCTAGAGCTGTGATACCACTGAGAATTCGAGTTAATGTGTGTGCTCAAACAAACCCCTTGCGTATACCTTCATTATGCCTCAATGCGAGCTACTAAGAATGAGAACCCGAACTCCTTGACCGTTAAACTCCTACGATACCCCCTGCTACCAGTGCCAGCTCAAAAGCCCGTCTACAGCAATATGAATGGCCAATTGTAAGCCATCGTGGATACTCAAGACACAGGCCCTCTTGAACTCTTCGTTGGGTTATCTTTATTGCTGTAAACAGACTTCTGAGCTAGTACTGCATCAATATCTCTGGCGCTTGCCCACAGGCCCGTTCCCCTCCGCCTCGACAGTACGCTTTATCCAAACCTCCTTCGTCCGTACTTTGCTGGATGGACTAGTGCGGTCTTTCTGGACCGTAGTCATGCTACCACACTCAATGCCCAGCGGCTGAAAGACGGTGTTATCTTCTTTGAATGAATTCAGCGCGTCGTCCTCGCATGTCACTTTGCCCTCAATTTGAAGGTTTGGCTGCGAATAAATGGAGGCGTCCTTTTTCGCCCGTAACACGGTTGATAGGGGGCCTTTGGTTATGGCGTTCTCAGTCCCGAAGATGACGGCGCCCCCGGCCGACACGGTACGGGGGCGGTCAACGGCGCCGATCTTACTCATGGATTTCGGGACGATTTGCTGCAAGCGACTGCACCCGCACTTGTTCGATGCGGGCTCTGGACATGATTCGAACAGCTTCACGCTGTGGCGCTTGTGCCAGCAAAGACCTTTTGACGTGAGGTATTCCTGGCTACCCTCGTTGCCCCTGAAATAGAGACGGAGCAAAGTGTCGGTCGTGGCCGCTAGATAGTCTTTTCCCCACGGCACCGTTTTCCAACGAGTACACAGGTTCTCTGTGTTGGCGGTGGCACATATGAGGTCGTCGAATCCATTGGCAAACAGGACCAGCGAAGCGCTGTGTCTAACGAGGCGCGTCCAGCCTCCGCTGGTGAGCTTGATTTCGTTCTTTTTTGTCTCTCGTCCTACAGTCCTGTCCACGATTGACATGAACTCGTGACCGATGAGTACGCCCGGGACGTCAATTGCCTTCTCGGGTGCTTGCCTTCTGTTGTCGTCGATAGCCGCCAATGTTTCGAGCTGGTTGAAAATCCTGATGGCCGTCAAGCGCAGGGTTTCGGGCTTGTCCTCGTCATCTACGAGAACTAGTTTCTGGTTCAGGAAGAGTGTCTGCATAGCTGGGCCCATGGTTGGGATCTTGACGGGCGCGCCGTTGTGGACGAAAGGCCGGTCCGAGTTCCTTTTCCGGATGATGTGCAAGATAACTTCATCCCAAGTGACGAGCCAAGCCCGCTGTTGGAGGGTGTCATAAAGGAACGCCTTCTCGCCCTTTGCAGTCGAGAGCATCTCGCTATATGGACCCTCAAACTTGACGAGGTACCCAGAGTCCTTGCGGCCTGGTGCGCACTCGATGTTGAGCACCCCAATATTCTGTAGGCCTGCCGCGATGTTCTGGATCCTCAAAGGCTCGTAGGGCTCCGCGGTCGACCACCTGAGATTGGTAAAGTTGATGTCCTCATCTCCTAATCTCGATTTCGCATGATCCCACCACCCGACAATGGCGCGGCTCCGCAAGAATGATTCCAAGTCAACCTCGTCAATCAGCGCTCGTTGCTTGCATTTCTCGACCCCTTCGATGTACGTCAGTCTTTTTCCCTTCTTCGAGGCGGACACGACGTGCCACTGGATGATGTTCAAATCGGTGTTTCGCTTGACCGGAACGAGCATCGAGGTCGGCCCTTTCATGACGATGCCGCCCTTGTACTCAATCGCGTCCTGGATGACGGCGATTTTGGCAAGGATGCCCATTGGTATTTCGAGGCCCTTTTCGTCGCCCCGTGCTGGAACGGGAAAGTCCGCGGCAATAACAGCGCCGCCGCTGACAAGGCCGAACCAGCAGCTACGTTCCGCATCAGGGACCTCTTGAAAATGGCACCTCATAGCGAAGTTCGGGTCACCACCCGATGAGCCGTCGGCGTTGGCTTCGGACGTGGGCAGTATCGTAGCAAAACAATACTTGAGACGACTTGCATTCTCTTCTTCAGGTGTATCGTCTTCGAGAATGGGTGAGTATTCGACGTGCATGTTCTTGCCGCTGGCAGAAGATCTTAATGCAGATGTGATCCATGCGAGTTGCTGCGCAACTTCTTCCAGGAACTCTGCCGTTCCATGCGCATCAATCGAAATTTCTCCGATATCAGACAGCCTTGCTTTTAACGCATACTTTGGGGGCGTGGCTATGATATTTGTCAGCGCCGGACCACCTGTACACAGCACGTGTCTGTCGCATGACCCTTCATCCCATACACGGTCCAGGGAAAGGGAAGCAACGGGCGAGTAAACTGATCAACGAAGCCTGACTCTGAACGGTTACAAGAAATGGAACCCACCCGGAAGCGCAGTCTTCTCATTGGATTGCCCGATCTTGGACGTTCGGCGGCTGAGGAGAAGCGAGTCCAACGCGTCGAGGAGAGCTGTGCTGTTGGACGGCCAAAATTTCCTTAAATACTGCGAGCATGTTGTGGCAAAGGCTTTCGATGCCAGGCCCGTGTACGTGATCACCGCACCCAAGCTGGGAACCTCCTTTTCGAATTCCGCGTGCAGAAAATCAAGCGCCTTCCAGTCAGTTTGCAGTGTAACAGAGTAGGGATAAGCGTGGTCAGCGCAAATCTGGGCGTCTGAATCTTGAGTTGGCGACGGTTCTACCAACTGGCAGTTCTTGCAGACTTTCGGTGGTAAGCTACTCAACGAATGCTGAATCGACTTCTCAATATGGCGCATCCAAAGCGCATCGGAAACGTATAGTGTATTTTTGATGGCAGAGCATAGCTCCGCAAACGCTGGGCCACCAAAAAGCATCTTCTGGAGAGGATGAAGAACGACAGCATTTTCCTGGCCATCATTGTCATCCGCGTTCCTCTGGCCGTCGTTGCTCGGGCGGCGCTCCGCCGAATCCTTGCCAAAAAGGCCCATTTTCCGCTGGACCAATTGTTGATATCCCGTCATCAACGGTAAATGCCCGCGGTCGACGTCGTCCAACGGACCGACATGTTCGAGCCATATTCTTTCCCATTGGCAGATATGGCTGGTGATTTTCTCTGCGCAAACACGCCCCTGGATGCTTCGAATAGCCGTTCGTGATAACATGTCATCCGAGGAAGGAACCTCGTCATCTAAAGCTGCTGAGAAGAGTCTCAACAGCCTACAAAGATGTTCTTCGATCTTACCGGCGGAATGGTACTTGAACGCAGCGTGGAGCCACCTGGTGCCCCCAATCGCGTTGAGAATGTTGTCGCCGATGTATGAAATGAAAGTAGGTTGATTTAGATGGGGAATACCGATCAGACTGGATCCTGAAAACACCGAGTATACGGATGCAGCATCTGACATGTTTTGCTCGGAAACTGAGGGTCGTCTGTGTATGCGCGGAAATATCATCAGACGAGATGGCATAGTGATCGATGCCAGCGATACATCCGTTCCAGGCTTTTCGTAGTTTGGGAGGAGTGTTTCGAGTCCCGAATAAGCGGGCAATGTCCATACAAAGTTCTGTACGTCCTTTTCCGTCCTAAGATTGAGAAGCCTTTCAAGTGAGGCCAACGGAGAGCCTGCTTCAAGGTCCCGGATGAAGTTGCAAACGGCAACCGCAGTATCAAATCTCGCGGCTGTCATTAACACTAGTTCCTCAATATCGGAGGTACTAGAACACTGAGGCGGTATCCGTTTGATTTCGGAAAAACGGGCTACATTCTGGTTCCACGTATACTCGGCAAGTCTGATATTGTCTCGAAGTACAATGGCGATATCATGTGCATTGCTCGTGAAAGGCAGAATGCGGAATTGTAACTCTTCTTTGGGTCCCCTTAGCAAGTTGACACCATGACAGGGGGCAGTCCCCGGGCTACTCGTAACGAAGACCTTGATGCCGGTTTCTTTGTGTTTGACGAGTGACCGGAGAAGGTTGACGACAACTTCGATATCTTTTTCGGCTGAGCATTCATCCAGAGCATCCAGTACCACGACCAGTTTTTGATTCTTGCTGGAATGGGTGCAAGACTTTTCCAGGGGTCCGACGATAAGCTTGTTGAACTGTTGTTCAATAGTTCCGACTCCGAAGGAAATGTCTTTCTCAGGATGCCGCGCATCCGCGGATAATGATACCGGACCGGTTCCATGTGGCCATCTATGCCGACTGGTCTCCTCCATATCCAACAGCACTGAGGCCTCGGATTCAGTCCCATCATCGTCCAGCACGATCGGTCGGCTAATCCTGTGATGCCGCCAGTCTTCTTTTCTGTTCTCTTTCCTCGGCGCCATATGCCGGGATGGCTCAGGCCGAAGCTTGTGGATCTCTTCTCCGATGATCACTCTTATGGCGTGCGCCACATGCGGGAGCAGCTCAGGTCGACGCCTGGCGAGCTGTTGCGCGATCGTACTGAAGAGATTTTCTGCACTGCTGCGACCAGCATGTCCTCGCTTGAAGAAGAACGTCGCCCCTAGCATTTCCTTTTCGTCAAATTGCTTGGCAACTGTTCGAGCGATAGTCGACTTTCCATGCCCGGCCATTGCGTAGAGCCAGAAAACAGGTGGACTGGTAGGGCTTTGTACCCATGCCTGGACTTCTTGCAGCAGATCAACTCTCGTTCCTGGGTGGCAGATTTTGTCGGGATGATTGTCGCGAGCATCATACTCGGCGTCGGTCACAACGCGTAATAAATCGAGATGTTCCATATTATTCCCCCTATCAAGAAAGCTGACATAAAGAGAGAAATCGGTAGAAGACATGTTCTGGCCGATAGTCGCGCCTGAAGATAGGCCCAACCGATTAGCTGCGGGTGGTGATTTCTGATGTGACCCACTGGCACGCTTCCAGTCGGTGGCATGTTTCGAGGGATCGGACATGTTTGCCGGTAATCGTCCAAAGGGAAAATCAGCGCGATTTAAGCTTCAGGTGGGTGGACTCTGATGAGCGTTGAGATTTCAATAGCGCGACACTGTTCCCATGCTGCGTGTGGAAAGGGATGGCAGAAATGTCGGGGGCAAGGGAGGGCTTCATATAGCAGCTAGAGCGGTCAGCACTGCCTGCAAGTACAGCCTCAGCCAGATTTCGTGATCATCGGTCCGCTGCATTTTTGATTGGCCTGAGAAGTATATGTGTTACCTCACTAGTCGATTCTCTGAATCATTGAATCAGGCTGCATGATTTACATGTAGGCAAACAGGGTTGATAATTCTGGCGGTCTAGATTCTGGATACGCCATCGAATCTGCCTCAGAACTATGCCCAGGCACAGCCATGTGAATAATAAAACCTTACAGAGAACTCTTTTCCCATGGTGAAGCCCTGTTGTCTCTCGCCCAGGTCTTCTCTTCCTCGCTCCCGAAAGGCGGTGCGTGAAGGCCATCAATCTTCCACAGACGTCGCTCCGTCTCGTTGATGTGGAACTCCCAGCCGTATCCTTTGTCTGCGACATGCGGCTTCAGAACCGCGTCTACTCCATCTGCCGCTCTCCTGTACACCTTGTCGTCGTTGGGCAGGTTGACGGCGATGTGGTCGATCGAGATGCGTACGAACGGCTTCTTCAGCTTCTCGCCGCCGACCCACATGGTGTTCCCCGCCATCTTGATGAAGTTGACGACGACATAGAAGGCAGGCAGGCCGATCCGGGTGTAGTACTTGGTGATGTCGGCGGAGAGGGCTTCTTTGCTGGCATCGTCCTCGAACGTGCCGTCAGAATGGAATATAACCCAAAGAGGCATTTTCGCTTGTTCTTGCTTTGGAGTTTGGAACGAGGGGGTCGTGTGATATGATGATGGGTGTCTTACAGGTAAGAGATTGAGCCAAGATGCCGTTGCTGCTGCTATTTATACTTTCTTACTACGCGATAATAGCACGGGCAAGGACCGTGAGATATTAACTAATAGAAGCTGTATACGTTAGTTCTGGGAAATGTTGGCAACGATAGTAGCGGTGACTCCCGGCGTCGAGATCACTAATCATTTCAGCAGCCGTGTTGACTTTGTGGGAGCGGCATCGGGCCTCTGCCGAGTGATTACTATTCAAGCACGCTTCACCGCACGCCGAGCTCCGCCATCTGGAGTTCGATTTCAAACCATTTTGCGTTTTTCAGCCGCAATGACGACTGAATCAGGTGCTGTCTTACAAATAAAACGGGCAGAGAGTCCAAGTTCCTTGATGGTCCACCGATTGCTAAGCCAGCTGATATGCCATTCACGAACATTCGATCAAGCATCGCATCTTGGTACTGGATATTAAGAGCACACATCTCCGATGCTTTGTGAATCATCCAGAATCCATTACATCTTCCTTATATAGAATAACGTTCAACGACACAACTTGGCACCTCATCATGTCTCAACCCCTCATCTTCATCACCGGCGCAACCGGCTTCATTGGTTCCCATGTCGTGTCCCAAGCACTGGAAGCAGACTATCGTGTCCGCTTGAGCGTGCGGAAGGAGTCGCAGATCAGCAAGCTGAAGGAGGTCTTCGCAAAGCACACGGCGAAGCTTGACTTCGTTGTGATCCCAGACTTGGCCAAGCCAGGGGTTTTCAAACAGGCACTCCAGGACGCTGACTACGTCTTCCACATTGCTTCACCAATGCCCGGCACGGGCGATGACTTCAAGACAGACTACCTTGCTCCGGCAGAGCAGGGTACGATTGCCCTTCTGGATGCGGCAAAGTCAGTGTCCACCATCAAACGCGTCGTCATAGTGTCTTCGATACTTGCCCTGGTTCCCCTCGACGTATGGGCCACAGGGAACTTTGATGTCAAAGGTAAGAATCTTATTGTTGCTCCCGTCCTTGATGAGTGTTTTTCAAGAGCTCCCGGCTGAAGGATTGTCGCAGAAGGATCAAGCGCATCGATTCCCATCGACCGCGACATGGAGTTTCCCGACGACCCCCAGACAAGCGCGGGGTTGAAATACCAAGCCTCCAAGATCTTCGCCCACCGTTCCGTTCTCGAGTGGGCGCCCAAAAACAAGCCCAGCTTCACCATTGTAACACTCCACCCGTCGTTCGTCTTCGGCCGCAACCTCACCCAGACCTCTGAGGATGGGATTGACGGCACGAACGCTATGCTCTGGAAGTCCCTGTTTTCGGAGAAGCCTGTCATGCCCATGGTGGCTGTTGATGTCCGGGACGTCGCTCTGGCCCATTTGCGAGCTCTCGATTTGGACTTCAAGGAAGAATCTACCGTGCAAGAGTTTGTGCTCAGCGCTCCCGGTGCCGGGTGGGAGTGGGACCGTGTGGTCGAGTTTACGAGGGAGAAGTACCCGCACCTCGACATACAGTTGAAGGGTCCATTCGACAAGGTATCAAAGGGAAAGTCAGATCGTGCTACCAAGTTGCTGGGTATCCAGTGGAGGAATATGGAGGAGACTGTTGCAAGCTTCTTGGATCATCAAGTGGAATTGAAGGCGCAGTTGTAGGACTTGGACTGGATGGATTTCCGAGAGACGTTCAGGCCAGCGACATAATGAGAATGCTAAGTACTCAAGACTTGGTGACCAATAATAGATACGACGGTATGCAATATTAACATTGGAACGTCTTAGTAGCATGCTCCGTTATGCCTCGGACCACTCCCATTCGTCTTCATCATATGTACAGCCCGGCGGGCTTTTGCGCCTCTAAGCTTAAAGGTACTCTGATGCATTACGCATATGCATATATGTTAAAACACAGCCAGTTCCCTTTTCACATAACTGTAACGATATGGCCTCAGTATGAGAGCTGCAAGGGGCATGGCGATTACGACGACTCGCATCGGGGGTTGACACCGGGCCGGTCGCCCCACTTGTGAAGCAAGCCACTTATCTAGGTACAGTCTGTTGCATAGGCAGTGTCGAAAACCCAAAAGTTGGTCCGTGCGTCAGCCATGTATTAGTAAGATAGAAGAAGAAAAAGGTATTAAAACCTAGATTTTAAATATTATTAACTATAACTTAAGGACTATTAGAGCTAAGTTTATAGGGATTTTATAGTATATAGATTATAAGTATAGTAAGTAAATAAAAATATTTTTAAAATAATTTCTTAATATTTATAAGAGATATAATTAAATATAAAGATTTTAAATTTTTTTTAAAAGTTTTTACTTTTTAATAAACCTTTAATAACTTAAAAGCTATAAGAG
>MU842915.1:0-11455 GCA_030867305.1 Colletotrichum zoysiae | reverse complement strand
GTAAACTAGCTTATATATATAAGAATATAAAGGATTATTTTTATTTATTATAAAGTAAAATTTTTACTTTTAATAAACCTTTAATAACTTAATAACTATAAGAAATATAGTTATAAAAACTTAATACTTTATAAATATAGGTCTATTAAGCTTAACTATATACTTTTTATTAATAAGCTAGCTTATATATATAGAGATATAAAGGATTATCTTTATATATTATAAAGTAAAAATTTTACTTTTAATAAACCTTTAATAACTTAGTAACTATAAGAGATATAGTAATAAAAACTTAATACCTTATAGATATAACCTTATTAAATCTAACTATATACTTTATATTAGTAAGCTAGCTTATATATATAAAAATATAAAGAGGTATATTTTATATACTTTTTAATAATATATTAAATATTTATTAAATAACTATTATAAACTATATATTATAATCTTAAAGCTAAATTCTCTATATATATAGAAATAAGATTTAAAAGTTATAAAGTATTCCCTTTATAGAAAGTATAGTTATATTAAAAAGTATATAAAAGGTATTTTATTTCTTTTCCTTAACGTTCCACTAATGCATGGCTGACGCACGGACTAACTTTTAGGTTTTCGACACTGCCTATGCAACAGACTGTAATCAAAACATGTCGTATCCCGCTTGACCATTCGGAATGGCCCGTATGAGTCATCCCGCGGTTATCGACAGCTCTGAGCGACTGATTGTATAAAGACAGCCCATCCGACAGCTTGGGAACTCCAACAAGCGGATTCCCAGAGTTGCCGCATCGAATACTCCGTATATCAATCATGGATCCTCCTGTCGGCCCCGTGGTACCGGCCGGACCGGCAACGGCCCCGTCTCACACCCCGCTCCACGGGCGGTACACGTCGCTCGTGCCGATCGAAGTGTCGCACTCGCAAGCCATCTTCAAGCATCTCGGGCGCGAAGAGAACGCCCATCGCTGGGCGTACATGTTTGACGAGCCCCTCCTCGACTACGAGCAATGCGAGGCTGCCGTCACCCAATGGAGCGCCTCAAAGGACCCCCTATACTTTGCCGTCCTGTCCGGCCCCGCGTCCGAACCGTCGTCCGAGCCGGTGGGCGTCATGTCGTACCTGTCCATAGTACCCAGCCACAGGCGCATCGAAATCGGCTGCATCATCTTCGGCGAGCAGCTCAAGCGGACTCGGGCCGCGACCGAGGCCCAGTACCTCCTGATGAGGCATGCCTTTGACGACTTGGGCAACTTCCGGCTCGAGTGGAAGGCCAACCACCTCAACAAGCCAAGCCTGGCGGCCGCAGAGCGCCTTGGCTACGTGTACGAGGGTATCTTCAGGTGAACACTGCCGCAGCGAGCGGGCAAAGGGCAATCGACTGACGCTCGACAGAAAGCACATGGTCATCAAGGGCAGGCGTAGAGACACGGCCTGGCTCAGCATCACCGACGAGGAGTGGCCAGTCGTCAAGGGCGGCCTGGAAGCCTGGTTGAGCGAAGACAACTTTGACGAGTTCGGCAAGCAACGACAGACTTTGAAGCAGTGCAGAGAGTCATGCAAGGGGGGGGACATGTCTTAGAAGAGTGCTGTCCTGGTCAGACCGAATCGCTTGATAGGGGTTTCATTCACAGAGTGGAAGCAACTATTCGCAGGTTGATAATTGTGCGATAGAAGCGAGACATCTAGCTGTAATGAAAGGGGAGGTGAAGTAAAGAATGTAGCCCACGCATTAGATGCCATGGTCTGCCTGTATGCAAGTTTCAACGAGAAATACGGAGATTGAGACATTGGGACCCAGGTCACCGACTGGTAATATACAGTAAACATAAACCATAGTTATAAGAAGCCAGGAGGACGTTGAACGCTGATGACCGTGACTAAGCTTAAATATGCGCAGTCTAGAGCGTTTTATAAACGAAGCCGAGGCGGTGTAACTGCTTGTTTGCGTGTGTCTCAACCAGACAATTTAAAGCCTAACATCTTATTTAAGTAACTAACTCTAGAATACACCAGTCACTCTCAAGGACATACAGAGCATATAGTAAAACTACGAGTATACGCTACTGATTAGGACTCTAATGACTAATAAGCTGTCTCTTATTTAATATCTAGGTAAATTTAATAGCAACACTCCTTCCAATCTTAATAGCATCACTCTGTCTATTATCTGCCTTATACAGCCCTAAGCTTTGCTAGATGCAGCGCTCGCTAGGATTCGGCCACAATCTACCCTCTTATTTACGTAAGCTCATTATCTATTATTTCCTAATGTCTACATAGAGGCTAGGCCGCCCAGTTTCCACTTAATAAGCCAGTTTTTTACTAGATCTTTAATGTTAGGCGTTATTAGCTTGAGATAGGATAGTAGTGCAAATATATTATAACTTACTAAAAGCTGGTAGGGCGTTTAGGACCTAAGCGGTGCGGTAATCTAGAAAAGAACTACTATAAACCTTAAAGGTAATATAAGATACTACTGATTAGCTTAAACACTATTCTAATTAGTAGTCTATAAATATTAATTAGGATTTAGAAGTCTGTCTTTATTAGAAATATTCCTACTTCTAATTAATAAAGAAGGGTATACTAATTAGAAGAGAACTCTCTTAATTATTTTATATTATTATATTAGATTATAAACTATATATATAAAAGGCTTTAGTTTAATTAGGATAAAGGTAGGAGTTAATATATTTTAAAAAAGTATATTAATTTATTTTAATCTATCTAAAGCCTTCCTTATATCCTTCTCTTAATTAGTAGTATCTATATCTATCTACTAAAGTAATAAAGAGACCCTAGCCTTCTAGCTATCTCTAATCTAAATACCCTACCCTATTCTAATTATCCTCTAGGTTTTTCTTCTAAGTCCTAAGAGGGAAAACCTACTAAGCTATATATAGATTAGAGCTACTAATCTATTTTTTACTACTTTTAGGTTTCTTATCTATCTTACTAAACTTCTTTTTCTTTTTATTTACTTAATCCTACTTTTTTTCTATATTTTAATATGCCTATCCTTTCTAATTATTAGGTGCAGTTAGTAGAAGCTATAGTATATAAGCCTATATAGAGTAAGCTGTTTTATTAATTAGGTTATTATATTAGTTAACCTATTAGTCCTTTAAATATTTAGTAATAACTAATTTACTACTATTTACTTTATATCTTTTAAAAAGGTCTTTATAGTAATAGGTAGCAGTCTGTTATAATAATTTATTACTCTTTTATCTCTATTAATTATTCTTTAATAAGGTTTAAAAAATCTCTATCTATTTTAACTAGACTTTAGGTATCTTTAGAGGAGGAGATAGATATACTATTTTATTATTAGAGGTATACTAAAAGTCTTTTAATACACTTTACTATATTACTAAAGGTTATAGGGATCTAGGTATACTTAGAAAGGGAGAGATTAACTTCTCTTTTAGGAGTAGAGTTAAAGTAGGCTCTCTTAAAGAGTTTTAATTAGTATTTAATATTAAGATATTTAATAATAAGTATAAGAGGTAGTTTATACCTAGAGATTATATAATTAAGAATAACAGCTATAGAATTTAGTAATAAGCTATACTTATAATCTACTAATTATACTTTTCTTATTATTAACAGTATATCTATAGAGTCCTTAGACTCTAAGGTTAGAAAGCTAGAAGTAGGAAGTATAAGATAAAATTATTAATTACTACTATTAAGTATAGATTATAAGGGGGTTAAGGTTATCTATAACTATAGATATAAGGATTATACTTTAAAAAGTTAAAAGCTAAAGTACTAAAGGCTAAAGTATAACTTAAAGTTTAAACTAAGTTAGTAGATACCTTTAAAGTTATATTATTATTAGAAATTATAATAACTATATTACTCTACTTCTATAATTATAGTATTAGCTTTTTAATAAGTTAACTAGTACTCCTAGTTATAAAATTAACTATATTTAGATCTATACTTTTAGTATAAAAGAACTAAGTATAGACTTCTTTAAAGCTTTAGATTAGAATAAGGTGTATAGCGTTATACTAGTATATACCTTTATAATAAAACTTATTACTAATCTAGTAAATCTAGTCCTAATAGAAACCTTTAGCTAGATAGTAGTTAACACTTTAGAATGTAGTCTAGTTAGGGTTTAATTAAGAGTAAAGGTTACCCT
Organism: Colletotrichum zoysiae; assembly: GCA_030867305.1. Lineage (NCBI taxonomy): Eukaryota > Fungi > Ascomycota > Sordariomycetes > Glomerellales > Glomerellaceae > Colletotrichum > Colletotrichum zoysiae. The sequence goes on along the minus strand of MU842915.1, from coordinate 7,299 downwards.
ATTAGATTACTAATTAGAACTATTTAAAAATATACAGCCTATACTCTTACCCTCCTAGCTGTTAAGGACTGTTAACTATATAAGTACTAATATTAATAAGCTTTTTAATTTAAAAAGGCAGCCCTATAGTTTTATAAAACGCCTTAAGTACTTTAACATTATTTAAAAAAAGTAACTCTAATTAACCTTAACGCTATATTAAATTATATTAATAGACTATACTATCCTATTAGTTAAAAATTATACCTATAAAATAGCCTAGGTTTTTTTTAAACAGTAGGAAAACTATAAGGTAGGATTAATATATAATTATATATTAAATATACTCTAGCTAAGGAAGTATTATAGGGACCTAATCTAGATCTATAGATAAAATCTAGCTGTTTATTACTATAGTAATATATCTAACTAAAGGAAGATCTTATATTATAATTTATACTACTGCCCTAATCTTATCCCTTAACAGCTAGTCTTAATACTATAGCGTCCCTTAAAGGTTATAGTAATTAGTTAATACTATACTTACCTCTTAATATCCTATATCTTTCTACTTCTAATCCTTATTAGCTTTTATAAAGGTAGGTATAAACTACTTAAAGAACTAACTAGCTTCTTTAAATATAAGCTACTTTAAAAAGTAAATATTATTAAGAGTTAGAATTATATATAGGAATTAAGTATAGAAGGGGGTTTATTAATTATATAGATAGGTTAAGTAGTAAAATCTCTTAGTAGCGTTTTAATTAAAGAATTAAGAGTTATAAGCTTTATAAATATTTATTAGTAATATTATTCTATAGTTTAGGACCTATTAGTAGTCTTAGTTACTAAATCTTTCTACCTTATTATTCTAAAGATTATTAAAAGTAAAGTTATACTAGACTTAAGGTTAGACCTAATTAGTAAGACTAATTAAAGTAATAAAGGGAGGTATAATAAGAATTATAGTAGATATTATAAACGTTAATTAAGGTATATACTAAAGGGATATATAACTAGTAAAGTAAAAATAAATAAAGATAAAGGCTTAAAGGGCTAAATAGGTTTTTATACAGTTATTAAAGTAGTTAGTTAGAGGAAAGGTTAAAGTTAGTTAACTAAAGGAAGAGGTAATTTAAATATTATAGTTAGTAAGGTCTTTTAATTAGTATAGAAAATACAGTTATTTAATAGAGAAGGAAGGCTATAGTAGTAATTTACTACTTCTAGAAGGTTATAGTAGTAAATATTTAGCCTTTAAGAAAGAGAGGTTTAAGTAAATAGAAGTTTATTTTATTACACTTTATTTCTACTAGTCTAGTTTCCTTATATACTAATTTAATTTACTATTAGTCCTTTTAGTAGCTCCTTCTATAGCTTATTATTACTAATTAATAGAAATAAAAAGGTATCCTTTTTCCCTTAAACCCTTTTTTTACTTTCTTCTTTTAATAATAATATAACTTTTCTACTTCTTTATTTATTAATTATATTAGTAACTTTACCTATCTCTTTATCTACTTCCTTACTTTTATCTACTTTATATACTATCTTTTATCTTCCTTCTTTTTAATACGTTTATTATAGCTTCCTCTTTAATTACTAAAATTAATAGCTATTACCTTAACTCTAGTAGCTAATCTATTATTTAACTATAGTAGTTTACTACTAATCCCCCCTTAAAGGCTAAATTAAAAAAATTTAGTTATAAACTTTACCTAGTTAGTAATTAGCTTATTAAGGTAAGTTCTTTTTCTCTCTCTAACTAGTAGTTTCTTTTTAATTAGCTTATCTTTATAAATTATAAAGTCTATAGTCTTTATAACCCTACCTAAACCTTTTAGTTATATTTATTAAGAACTTAAGCTTTTTAACCTATAGTCTAGAGGCTATAGTAATACTAAGGCTATATATATTTTCTAGAAGAGTCTCCCTTATTTAGAGTATATTTAAAGTATCCTTAATTAAGCTAATTATACTCCTCTTTTTACTTAGTGTGTCTTTATATATATTAACTTTACTAACGCTTTTAGTTACTTAATCTAGTACTTAGAGAGTTAACCTACTACTTTAAACGCTCTTATAGCTTAGTCTATAGGTATTTAAAATACCCTTCCTTATAATTACTATACCTAATACTTTTAAAAACACTTTAGTACTTTAGGTACTAAGATATAAGCTATAGGCCCTTTCTATAAGTACGTTTTAATCCTAGGTTAGTTTAGTAGAGCGTATAGTAATTATCTCTATTATAAGTATACTAATTATAACTTAAAGATCCCTAATTAGTAGGTAATTACTAAAACGCCTACTACTAAGAAATCTAATAAGTATAATAAGTACTAACTTAGTAGTAATAAGATCCCTTCTTTAATCCCTTAAGACCTTCCTTCTACTAAGCTACCTCTAATAATACTTTATATCTAGCTTAAATTAGTAAAGTTAGCCTTAAATTATAGTATCTATACTCTTTAGTCTAATAGTGCTTTAATTAAGTATATAGATAGTAATATTATTAAGACTAAGTATAACTATAGAGATACTAAAGCTCTAGAGTTTATTTAGGCTATATAGAGGGAGGATACACTAAGTAAGATAAAGTAAAAGGATAAAGGTAAAAAAAAGGCTTAGGGCTAGGGTCTAAAGCTAAGTTAAGAAAGAAAGATCTAATTAAAAGGGAGAATAAATCTTTAATTAGCGGTTTTAAGTACAGCTTTTTTAAAATAGAATACTTAATTAGAAGATAAAATAAAATAATATAAATACTTTTTCTTTTTACTTTTATCCTTTAGTCTTATTATAACAGTTAATATTATATAAAAGTATCCTATTAGTAAAAGTAGAAAGAAAAGTAGTTATATCTTAGTTTAGTTTACCTTCTATAGATTAAGGAAACTATATTATTACTTAAAGGAAATAATTAAGATAATAAATAAAATATAAGAAAAAGAAATTTTAATTATAAGGAGGCTTTATTAAGATACCTCTACTTATATCCTTAAGTTAAACTATAACTTAAGGAAAGGAAATATTATAGTAGTTAATTAGAGGTATTACTCCCTTTTTAGTTAGCTTAGTTAGTAAAAGTAAGTCCTTAAGGTTAGCAGTAATATCTAATCTTAAGTCCTCTTTATTAGGGGAGATATAAATACCCTTTAGGCTCTTAATAAACTTCTTAAGCCTGTTTTTAGTATAAGATACTCCTATAATTAGGTTTCTAGCTAGTGTTTTAAATAAAAAGAAAGAGCTATTTAATATAATAAAATAGATATAAAAGGGGCCTATTTAGTAGTAATCTAGCTTCCTTAATATTAATATATTAGTCTTTTAGTAAATATTAAAAACTAAAACTAAATTACCCTTACTTAATTTATCTTTTTAAAGTGTGTTTATATATTAAGAATTAAACTAATCTTAGTTCTAAGCCTTATAGTAAGTAATAGTATCTACTACTTAAATCTAGTTATTATATAATTATTAGAATATATAGAGTCTAAGCTAGGTTTTTTACCTTAATATATAAACTCTATCTTAGTTTAGAATCCTCTATATTACAGTTCTACCCTTAATTAAAGTAATAGTATAGTAGCTATAAATAAGGTAGAAAGGAGTATATCCTATTAATATATAGATAGTAGTCTGGTCTATAAAAAGTACTATTAGTAATATTAGCTAAATATCTTTTACCCCCTAATTAGACTAAATATAAAGTATATATATAATTAGTTAATATCCTTTCTTAAGTAGGCTATTAGTGTAAGGGTTATATACTAAAATTACTTTTCTTTAGGCACTATAACACTAGTTTAGATTAGTAATAACTCCTATATTCTTCTATCCCCTATCTATAATTAAAGTATTATAGATTCTATAGTAGTAGATAATATCTTTTTAAATAAACTTAGTAATATTTTAAAAAGTAGCGTTCTTTATAATCCTTACTTTAAGGTATCTTATAAATTTATAGTAGGCCTTAACTACTTTCTACTTACTAATATATTATATATCTAAAGTAACTTAAAAAAAAGGCTAACAGCTAGAAGTTATAAAGATATAGAGGTTATCTAGACACTTTAATTAGGCTTTTTAGTAAGGTTTATAAAAAGTAATTAAGTTATAGACTTAAGTATATATATCTAGCTAGAAGTATTATTTAGTAAGGTATAAGTAAGTTACTTTATATCTCTAATATCTAGATTTATTATAGGCTTCTATAATTAGCTTTTACTACTATTATATATTATTAATTACTTAGTATAGTTAAGGTTAGCCCTTTATCCCCTATTAAAAAAGTAGTTAATTATAAATAAGAAAACGCATTACTTTAAACTTAAAGCGTTTAAACTACTATAGTAGTACTTTTAGTAGGTATTTAAAGGTAAGGAGGAAATAGGTAATCTATTTAGAAGTCTCTAACTAATTCTCCTTTAGGGTAAATAGGTCTATTAAAATATTAATTTCTTTAGGTTAATTAAAGGAGTTATTAGTATGCCTATATACTACTATAAAAAAGTTCTTTATAACTTATATCCTTAAGACCCTTACGTTAATAAAGTCTTTAATATTTTCTTCTTACTCTACTTTAGCTAAGTCTAATAGACCTAGCGGCTTTTAAAAAAGGCTATCTATAGCTATATTCCTCTTACTATTAATATACTTAACCTTAAAATTAAATAGCTAAATCTATAAAAGCTAGTGCGTTATTATTAAAGAAGGAAGGTTATTTACTACTCTATTAATCTATATAACTAACACTCTTATATCTATCTCTAGTAAGAAGTATATTTTAAAAAGGTAGTTATATAATCGCTTAAGGCTTATTAGGACTTTATATATCTTAAGTTTCCTTACGTTATAGTTTAGTTTAGCCTTATACTATATACTACTTTTAAAGTAAGCTACAGCTTATTTTTTATTAATAATCTAGCTAAGTATTACGCCCTATCTATATCTACTAATATCTATAGTAAGGATAATCTAACTAGTACTAGGTCTATAGTCTAGTATAATTAGAATAAGTACTATTATAATTACTAACTTAAGTGTTATTATAGCTTCTTTCTACTAATCCCCCTACTTAAAGGGTTAATTCTTCTCTAGAAGTAAGTATAAAGGTGTAGCTATTTTAGAGAAGTACTTAATCTAATAGTAGTAAAAAGTAATAATCCTTAGGAATAATTAGACTTTAGAGATACTAGAATAGTTCTCTTATTTTAAAATCTTAACTACCTTTACCTAATTAGGCTATTTACTATTAGTACTATATAAATATCTAATAATAACCGTTAAGGTTTAATACTATTATAACTTTAGTATTAAGATAGTATACCTAGCTAACTTAACGTTAACTAGAACCTAATTAATATTCTATAAGTACTTAAAGATAAATTACTAAATTTCTAAATAGCCTAGAAGCTCTTTATTATTATATTAAGACTATAATCCTTTAACTATAATATTATTAATAAAAGCGCTATAGCACTATAGAATTAGATTATATAGTATCCTTATTATAACTTAGTAAAACTAAGTAATAGAGTTAGTAGTACCTATTAAAAGAGTATAATATTAAAAGAGGCTAAGTAGAGTTATAAAAGTTATTAGATTATAGCTTATTATATCTAAAGGGACCTAATTATAACTAAAGAAAAAGTCTAAAAGTAAGACTAGTTAGTCTATTATAAATTCCTTAAAGAACTTATCTACTAAGGGTAGTTACTATATATCCTAAAGTGTTACCTTATTAACCTTTATTACTAAATTAATTAATTAGAGACTACTATTCTTCTTTATAATAAGGAACTATAGGTTTTAATATAATATATAGCTTTCCTTAATAATACCTTTTATAACGTATTACTAGATTACTTTAAAAGCTTTTAGTAGTAGTACTTTTAGGATTAGAATTCCTTTAGCTTACTATACCTTATAAGGTATAGTTTATATAGTCTATAGTAGTATAACGCTTAGATTAAAATAGCTATACTTTAGAAAGTCCTATACTAAACTCTTCTTTTAGTTAAGTAGGATCTACTTAAAAAGGTCTTATTCCCTTAAGTATAGGTACTAGCAGCCTTTAAGAACCTTTATAAAGCGCTTATCTATTAGTCTTAATTAGGGGTTAATATTTAAGAATTTTAAGGTAATAAGATCTCTATATAGCCCTAATTAATCTTATAGCTTATTTTTAACCTCTTCTAACTTCTTAAGCTTTTAGTAAGGGTCCCCTTTAGGAATTAACCTATTAGAAGGCATATTATCTACTAATTAAACTTTTTAGTCTTTATACTTATATATAGTATTAACCTTTACTAATTAGACTATTCTTACTAATAAGTTTTTAGTATTTATAAACTAATAAATAGCTTTACCTTAGTGCTTCTTTAATATATAAGTAACAGACTATCCTTCTTATTATAAGACTAGCTTTAGGTTAAGGTTATAAATATTTAGGTTATTAGCTAAGTACCTATATTTTTAGCCTTCTCTTTATATAATTACTATTATTTACTAGATCTAGGCTGTATAAGGCTTAATTACTTCCCTTATAATATCCTCTATAATTTCCTCTACTTATACCTAGTTAAGGACTATAGTAATCTATTTATTATTATTTAGTTTAATCTCTAGGTAAAAGTCCTTTAGTCTAGCAGTACTCCTAAATATACTACTAAAACTTAGTTTCTTAAGTTAAAGACCTCCTTAATATATTAGTCTAGCTAAAATAGGATATTAGTAACTTCTAATATATTATTTATCCTAATTACTCTAATAGGAACTTATAGAAGGGCGTTTTCTATATAAATATATATAGAGATTAGTTTCTCTCTATAAGTAAAAGAGAGCTTTATATCCTATATAAAGGGGAGTCTAAGTAAGAGAGGATTAAAGGTCTCTTATTTATTCTTAATAAAAAAGTAGGACGTTACCTTATACTAATTAATCTAAACGTTTATAAAGTAAAACCTATTAAAGGTTATAAGACTACTAGGCTTATTCTTAAACGTCCTTATCTATAAAACAGTAGAGATATAGGGAATACCTACAGTTTTAATATATTACTTAGATAGGATATTAACCTACACTTTAGTATTAAAAATTATAATAATTACTTAGCCTTTATCCTACTAATTAACCTTAAATACCTAGATTTTTAGTTAGAGATAGGAGTTTAAAATAATTAATATAGGAAGCTTAAAAGCTAGTTTAAGGGCTTATGGCCATTTACCGCGCGATTGTACGACTTCAGCCGAAAACAACTTCCACTTCGACCAGCCAGCCAATTTGCCAGCGAACAGCACCTCCGTTGCACGACTTCAA